>JAGFNX010000118.1:0-59948 GCA_017657125.1 Scopulariopsis brevicaulis
GGGGGGGGGGGGGGGGGGGTCCGTACCGCCCCGTACCTTCGGCCCCCCGCGAGACATCCACGAGACCAGCCCGTTCGAGAACCCCCCACCGGAATATCGTGCGCGTGAGTCTTTTGGCGTGGTGGATGGGGCAAAGATGAGCGTGTGGGGATGGAGTGAGGGGGTGTGGGTGTATGTGAAGGAAGCGGCGGGGGGGGGTTCCCCCGCTGGATTTCTTTCGTTTCACTTGGTACGAGGTACCGATGCGTGTTGGTCGCCTTGCGGGGTATAGTGTGGGATATCGTGGGATGTTGGGTGGTGGTCGGAGCGGGATCGGGGGGTCTCGGCGTGTTTCTCGCTTTCGGGGATATGGGAGGATGCCCGTGCGGACGGGGATCGGAGCTGGGTGCGGTACGTATACATGGATCTGGCGATGTTCACAGAGGCGTGGCAAGGGGGTCGTCACTTATGACTTTCCATGATTTACACGCGAGAGGGTATAACACACGGAGTACACACAATCAATGCGATGCCTGCGGTCTCGGACGAAGGCAGTTGGCGACGCGGGGCAAATGACGCCCAAGTGCTTTGACGTCATTGTCATCCGGGGCGACTCTGACGACGGCAAAGACGAAGTCTCAAGCCGCGAGCCACGCTGTTCTCTTCTCTCTCTCCTCACTGACGAAGATGGCGCTCAAGTTCAGCCATGGGCAGCTGGATGCCCTCAAGCGCGCCATTTGGCCCGCAACCCAGACAGCTGTTACTGACAATCTTGCTGACAAGATCGTGGCAAGGATCCAGCCGGCCCTTGTCCCCCCGCCCCGGGATCTGACAGCAAAAGTGACATGGACAGGGGCAAATCCTCCGGTGGGCGGCCCCCCGATCGGCCTAGCTCGAGCCCCCTCCCCACCCTCCAGAAGCCGGGACCAATAGCGCAGGAGTCTGGAGGCGCAGCGTCACACCCATTGCCCATCCCCCGCCGGATTTTTCCTCCCCTCAGGGGCATGCCCCCCCTGGGAGTTGTTGCGTCATTTCAAGCTCTGAGCTGGGGGGTTCCATTTGGGTTTAACTTGGCTTTTCGCAGGGTCCTCTTATAATATTCACATCCTGTCAATCTCCTTTAGCTTTTTAGTTTTTTCTTTTTTAGGTGACTTACTCTGCTCGTAATTAATTGGCGGCCTCTTGTTGATTGATCCCCACTGTCTGTCTGACTTTTGGGCGCCGATCGACGCGGCGTTCACCTGAATTCAGCCCACCGCTTTTACCTGACCCGTTGGCTGCACCAAGAACGCCATCGTACGAAACCCCGCTCGCTTGCCTTCCCCCCGGCCCAGCAAGAACACAGCAAGAACACAGTCGCCAGAGCATCCGATAGCACGACACCAGAGACGCCGACGATGGCCTCCCCAACCTCCACGCAGCTGCCCTCGCGGGCGACGACGAACATGAGCGAGGACGCCGTCCCGGAAGTTGACCCCACGAGCGTATGTTGAAGCTGGCACCCTGCCTCCCCCCTCCGTTCTCGAGTCCTCCGTCGTCCCCACGCCGCGCGACCGGGATGGGAGTTTGGTGTTTCGTGAGCTAACGCTGACTCGGACAGACCGCCGGGCTACTCTCCGAGCGCCTTCAGGCGTGGAAGCATGCCGTCGCGTACCTCGAGGAGTACGTCGAGGCCGTGGAGAAGATACACAAGGCGCAGGCCAAGGAGTACGAGAAGGCTCTAAAGGTATGTCTCCCGGCAATGTGCAGGCCTCGCGCCTCCCCATCTCTAAACCCCCATACCTGCGCCTCACAGCGCAGCCTTTACGCCCCCTTCCTGTTCCTACCCGTCACGAATCTAGAGTTCAGCCACTCACACCTCCTAGACGATATCCAAACCCCTCCGCGAGGGCCACCACTTCGACCAGTCCCTCGGCGGCGTGGCGGGCTTCTTCGAGAACATCCGCGCCAACACCCAGGCTATGGTCAACACCAACATCGAGACCGAAAAGGCCATCAAGACCTCTGTCCTCACCGTCCTCGACCGCCTTCACAAGGAGATCAAGGCCAAGGCCAAGGAGTTCGCCAGCGGCACCTCCAAGGGCGCCAAGGAGGTCGAGCGCGCGCGGAACGCCACGCAGAAGCACATTGAGCTGCTGGGCCAGCACACGGCGACGTACGAGTCCGCCGGCGGCCGGAGCCGCCTCTCCGCCACCGACGACCCGTACGTCGTCAAGCGCGGCGTGCTGCACCGCCTGCACAAGCAGGTCATGGAGGAGAACGGGCACCGGAACGACCTCATCGGCGTGCAGAACTCGTTCCACGACTTCGAGTCCCACATCATCCGCGTCCTCCAGCAGGCCATCGAGGCCTTCACGCAGCTCGCGGGGGGCCAGGGCGACAAGCAGCGCGCGCTGTACGCCGACATGCTGGGCGCCGCGCAGCGCGTGCCCCACGACCTCGAGTGGACCGCCTTCGTGGCGCGCAGCCGCGACCGCCTCGTCGACCCCAACGAGCCGCCCCGCAGCGTCGAGGCCATCGCCTTCCCCAACATGGACCACGCCGGCGCGCGGCCCCTCGTCGAGGGGAGCCTGGAGCGCAAGTCGCGGAACAAGCTCAGCTGGGGCCACCAGGCGGGGTACTACGTCGTCACGCCGTCGGGATACCTCCACGAGTTCAAGGACACGGACGACTCGCGGCACGACCCCAAGCCGGAGCTGAGCGTCCACCTCCCGGGGGCCCTCGTCGGCGGGCCGTCGGGCGACAAGTTTAGCGTCAAGGGCAAGGACACCAGCAAGACGCTCAGCAGCAAGCTCTCGGGGTCGTCGGAGCTGTCGTTCAAGGCGCACTCCGCCGCCGACGCCGAGCGCTGGTACAAGGTCATCAAGGAGTGCGCCTCGACGTCCGGCGCCGCGAGCCCCACGAGCCCCACGGGCGGGGAGTCGCCCATGTCGCCGCTGTCGCCGGCTGCCACCAAGGACGATAAGGCGGAGGAGCCGGCGGCGCAGGAGACGGGGGTTACGGGGAAGGAGAAGGAGGGGGAGGCGGCGGGGGCGGCGGAGGCGACGGGAGCGACGGGAGCGACGGGAGCGACGGAGGGCAGCGAGAAGGCGGCTGCCGCGGCTGCGTCGGGGTAGGGCGCCCGTGGTCGCGGGGTCTCCTGTCTGCGCGTTTGGGGTTGGGGCCGCGATGGAGTTGGAAGCGTGTTTTTTCTTGGTGGTGCTTCTTTGGCTCGTTCATGCGGAGGGATGTTTAATTGGATATGCGCGATGCCCCCAACGACAAGGGTTTCGCGAGGCTAGATACATTGGATACGAGTGATCTGGCCCATATCATTCAGCTCGGGCATCTATTCGTCATTTTCTTCTTTTTGGAATTCCTCCCTTTTCATCCAATGGTCTTTTTTCTACTTTTCTCTGGATCAGTTTCCCGGCTTCTCATTTGCGGGCTGGGAAAGGGGGCGGTGGTGAGGCGGTGAGTGGGTGTGGTTGGGCCTCGACGCTGGTTGGATGAATATCGTGTAAGTTGAGGCGGACAGGAGTCCTTTTTCCTTTCACATCCGTTTTAATGCCTTTAATTCTACAATTCCATTCACCTCGTTTCGTCCCTCTGTAGCCACTCGTATTCCTTCGTTTCGTTGGATGAGATGTCTAGCCTCACTCGCTGTATCATTCATTGGCTTGTGGCTCTCAAGTTCCTTCTCGAGTTGTCGCGGCAAGGCTGTCGGGAGCCAACCCCGCGCTCAGCACCACGTATCTGTGCGACGAGGGCGACCGGCGTGGCACATCGGCACCGTTGAATCTGGGGTCGCACCGTCACCTTGACATGGCCGAGGAGTCACAGGCGCCGGGCGGTGCGAGTCGTGCTCGTATTTGAGACGTTGTAGGGACCTCGATCTGGACGGAGACTGTGCGGGTTGTGGATGCTGTGGATCCCGTCGGTAGTCCTGCGTGCGGGATGAGTTTCCACGCCCTGGGCAGAGGAGCTCGTCATATCCGGCCACATAAGGCGTCCACGCCAGCCCACCATGTCCAATAAACCTCCAGAGCCTCACCGCAGACAGCGAAGCTAACCCCCTTTCCGATTGGTCCTCCCCCCCCCCCGGGCCGCGTCTCTGTGCGTCAGTTCCGCAGGCAGCAACGCCCTCATCGAGCGCCTCCCCTCCATTGGCCCACCCACCCGCGCGATTCCAGCCTGCACGATCTGTGTGGCATGGGGCTCTGCC
This sequence comes from Scopulariopsis brevicaulis, assembly GCA_017657125.1. Lineage (NCBI taxonomy): Eukaryota > Fungi > Ascomycota > Sordariomycetes > Microascales > Microascaceae > Scopulariopsis > Scopulariopsis brevicaulis. The sequence continues at coordinate 4,184 of JAGFNX010000118.1, forward strand.
TCCTTCCCCAGAGTGCGGCACACCGCCAACAAACCGTGTGATACATCCCACTTCCACTTATGCATTCCTCACCATCCGTTCTTGGGCTTTCGAGTTCTTGAAGGACCCCAGCAACCCGTCTCGACAGCAAACTGCCCATCCCCCTTCGCTTCGTGTCAGACCAACCTAGAACTAGACCCAACTCCGGCACCACACCTGACGCCAGCACTGCCAGCCTTAAAGGATGGTGGCCCGTCCCCTCCCCGGCCCATTGGGCTGGCGGTTAGGTGTGTACATCTACCCCTCATCCAGACAAGGCTCTCCTCTCACCCAGAGCCTTTCGTTGACAGAGATTTTCCGAGTCGAGACGAGGGTTGAGAACTTGCAAAATGCGCGCCTTGCTTTCACAGCCGCTTCCTATGACTCGGGGTGTGTATAAAAGGGATAATGTTGGTGGCTTTGTGATTATCATAGGGTCTTCCTCTTGCTAATATCTAGTCTGGTTCTTTTGCTTGCGTCTCTAATATCAGTCTGCTTTCTGTTTCTGTCTCGTGTCGTAGTTGTATAAGTCAACCCTCACCCACGGACACCGATATCACCGCCACAGCTGGGCAGCATACTCGTAAGCAATCAAAATGACAAAGGACTGGAACATCCACAAGCGGAGGATCATAAGGCTCTACAAGACGGAGGGCATGACACTCGAGCAAGTCCGCGAGTTCATGATTAGGAAGTGGAACTTCAAGGCAGGGTACGCACCACCTCCCTTCCCCCTTTCCCATTCATCTCCCTCTTCCCCTCTTCCCATTCCCCCTTCCTTCTCCCTCACACTCCCGATAACCCCTATGGGATAACTCGCACGAAGCAGCATTGAATGAGCTAACACCCCTAGGATCCGCACCTATAGAATCTACCTCCAAAAATGGAACGTCCGCAAGTACAAGCAGCACTCTTACCATGCTACCCCCTACTCCCGAGGCGTCCACCAGCTCCCGGAGCAGGCCCCGAGTGTGAAGCCGGCGGAGGCCATCCCGGGGTTTGATACCCACCCGCGCATTCTTCCGGCGCCACGGTATGTTTGCCCTCCTCTTCCCTCCTCCTTCCCCCTCCGTCCCCCTCCTCTTCCCCCTTCTCACTCACAAGCACGTAATAACGAAATAACAACCAAAGACCCATCCCGTGGCTCGACAACCCAGACGTATTCCACCCCACCGCCTGGCCGACCCGCTCCCCCTCCTCCGTCGCATCTGAGTACGTCGGCAGCCCCACTCACAACGGGCACTTCATGGAGCCGGCCGTCTTGCCGGGCTCGGCCCCCGTCTCTGTCGCATCCAAGTACGTCGGGAGCCCCGCGCACGACGGGCACTTCATAAAGCCGGCCATGACCGTGCCGGCGCTGAGCGACGGGGGATACTCCACGACGGCGGAGAAGGTGAAAGGGGAGTTTATGTATTATCCGCCCGGGGGGATGTGGGCTTGTCAGAGGGTGAATGAGATGGCATGGCATGGGTAGAATGAGATACTACCACGCACAGACGAGGTTCAGAATGACTGTTCACTAGCTATGGCGACGAGATGACGAAGTACGGTATGTTTCTTTTTCTTAGATTATTTCTTCTATAGAGCTTGGGCGTATTCACGAACAGCCCCTTGGTACAATAGCATGATACTCCGAGGCGAACCGGACACGCAGGCTCCAGCTACACCCAGTCAAGGGGAGCTTGAAACAACATGGGGACCTTTACATATATGGCCGGATTCGAGACCCAGAAGGCCGAAGACACAGCACTCGCCGTGTCTTGCAGCTACGAAGCCACTGGCAACGGAAACCTGTCTGAAATCGCGGTTAGCTATTTGCACAATGAGATACATGCAAGCAGAAAAGCGAGTGTAAATGCAAATCAGGGAAATGCCTTGTCAAAGGCGATATCGTCAATGCGTATGGCTAAGTTGACCGTCGTGATATATATTGGATCATCATGTAAAGCAGGGGCACACCGAAACCGAGAAAAAAAAAACTAACCTTAATGGCAAGGATACCAACGCGCGATGGCGAGGAGCCGATGCATGACATCCTGGGTCGGGTTAGCCTGCAAGTCCCACAGGCAAAATCCACCGAAAAAAACTGCAACGGTTGCTCGTTCAGACGAATATCGTATTCTCTTCGTCGCCTTTCGGCTCGGACATATGCTTGTCGTTTGATTGTCGTTCATCATAAACTGCACCCAGAAAGAATTGGAAGCTTACATACACTGTTGCACATCGGTCAGCCCAGGCCACGCTTGACATGCAAAACCAAAGTTGGTGGGGGAAAACGAAATCAGGAAAGCATGAATGGAATTGAAATGGTTGTGTCGTCATCGGAAACCCGAATAGGACTCGTCATCTGTGATCATCATATCGTGGGATCAAGCACAATGCCTGTTGGTACTAACCTTTGAAGAGAAACTGTGGATATCATGGAGTCATGGCGAAGGACTGAGCCCGCCTGAGGTCGACCTGTCAGCTACGTCGACCAGGACACGAATCCAGGACAAAAGTGAAATTCCGCCATGCGAATCAGTGGGCGAGGTTTTCTAGGCCTGCCGCAAAAAGGCTTATCTGCTCATGTGCTATCGGAGCCCAGTGCCGTTTCATCATATGAAGGCGGTAGAAGAGATGTTCAATGGGAGTAAGATACCTTTTGACTAGCCAGGTGGTCAGCGAGAGCTCAGACAGAACTGGCAGAGTAGAGAAGGTGGTTGAGTAGAAATCAGAAACAGCCATTTTATATCGTCAAAGCATATGCTCAGCCGGTAATTTCCAGCGTACGAAGTGTACGATGATCATCAGGTACGGGGGGGTTGGAAGAAGAAGCGACGCATACATACCAGCTGCGATGTTGACGAGGGCAATAGGAGCCAAAGCCCGATGGCCGGTCATTGAGGACGCATGCTGAGACTTCCTGTTTCGCATTGTTAGCTCAATGGCTCGCAACAGACGAGATAAAGACAATGCAACACTCGACAGCGTATCAGACTGACGTGTAAAAGAAGTTACATGTCGCCCTTTGGACGATCAAAGACTCTAGTTTGCGGTTTGACAAATCATCATGCAAGCTGCGAAGGGGCATGCCGACGAGGTGCTGCGGGATGGAAGGTGCGATAACTTACCCAGCATGCGCATTCCCACTAGGGAAGCCCGTGGTGGTTGAACCACGAAAAGTTCGAGAATAGCAAAACAAAGCTCGAGGTTGAGGTTTGTGAAGGGAAAAGAAAAAATTCAGAAATCGCGGTGGGGCTTTAAGCGCGGGTGATTGCTGACTCATCCGCCAGGTCAGCTTATCTCGCGTCGAGGTCGTGACGTAGCCTAGGGATTCCACCGCCGGAGCCACGATACTAGACGCGTCCGGCACTCCACTCCTATCGCCCGCGAAACTATCATCAACCTTGACCATGCCTGAGATCGCCGAAGGTATGAAGTATTTCAGTGTTTATGAGGCATTCATCGAGCTTTCCAAATGCCGTCCTGTGCACCACGAGGGCTTGCTGACAACCGTGGTGGGCAGTTGCCAGAATCGTCCACTTCCTGCGGCTACACCTCGTAGGCAAGCGGATATCGAAAGCTGTGGCCCCAGATGACCCCATAGTATTTGGAAAAGCCGGGTCCACGGGCACGCAGATCGAGTCCGCGGCGAAGGGGAAGAAGGTAAGTGGCTCGTGCTGTTTGTGAGTGCACGTTGCCAACATTCACGGCAGGTAGTGACCGCCGGGAGTCAGGGGAAATACTTTTGGTGTGTCTCTTCATTCTACTCTTGTATAGGAACTGTGCCTAACGCGTTGAAAAGGATCACATTTGAAAAACCGCCCCATCTAGTGATGCATTTCGGGATGACAGGTACTAGCACCATCTAAACTTCACGCTTCCCTAGCCCCATCCTAACCGTGTCCTCACCAGGATGGCTACACATTAAAGACGAAAAGACGTCGTACAAGAGCTACTACAACAAGCTTAAGCCAGGCGAGGATGGCCAATGGCCCCCCCGCTTCTGGAAGTTCCAACTCGAGACAGACTCGAATCCCCCTGTCAAGCTCGCCTTCACCGACGCCCGCCGCCTCGGCCGCGTCCGCGTCGTCGACTGCCCCGGCCCAGACATCCGCAAGCACTCGCCCCTCGTTGAGAACGGGCCCGACCCCGTAGTCGACACGGACATCTTCACAGAGGACTTCCTGCGCAAAATCATCAAGTCGCGCAAGGTTCCCATCAAGGCGCTTCTGCTCGACCAAAAGGCGATCAGTGGGATCGGGAACTGGGTCGCCGACGAGGTTTTGTTCTACGCGCGGCTGCACCCGGAGCAGTATTGTGATCAGTTCAGCGACGCGCAGATTTGGACGCTGTACGAGGCCATCCGGTACGTCTGCCAGACGGCCGTCGATAAGCTGGGTGACCCGGATGAGCTACCGCAGGATTGGATCTTCCACTACAGGTGGGGGAAGGGGAAGAATTCCGCGGGGAAGCTGCCGAGCGGGGAGACGCTGGCGTTCGTGACTGTTGGGGGCAGGACGAGCTGCTTCGCTCCTGCGCTGCAGAAGAAGACGGGTGCAGTCGCTGCTGATGCGGATGTCAAGGTGGAGGATGATGCCGTGGAGAAACCGGCTAAGAAGGGTAGGGGGAAGGTCAAGGTGGAGGATGAAGAGGCCGACGGCACCCCCGTATCGAAAGGGAACGGGAAAGCACCTGGTCGGGGCCGGGCTGCCGTGAAAAAGGAGGAGGAAGACGCGAAGCCAAGTACTTCCGCGAAGAAAACCCAAAAGAGAAAGGTTGCTTCCGCTGCCGATGATGCGGAAGATGCAGCGTCTCCCGCGCAGAAAAAGCAAAGGAAAACGCCCGCTTCAGCGATCGTCAAGGCAGAGGCCGAGGTTGACGAAAGCGGACGCAGGCGATCCCGTCGGTTGAGGAACAAACCAGTCAGTTAGAAGCATGGAAGCAGGAAGGCCGAGTTGAAGGATCATTTCAATATGGGTTCCCGCCCACTTTCAACACGAGACTTACCACTCGGGTGTGGGCGCTGTGTAGACCTCGCGCAGCGTTATGAACTCCGCGGTCAGCCATAGGGGAAGGGGTCTGGATAAACAGCGTTGGTTTCCGACTTGACGCTATCTACATTTCAAATAATACCCTTGATTCGCAGGTACACTCATTGATTGTTACGTTGAATTACATGCCGGGCAGGAAGTGGTGCTCACCTACCGGGTGCAAGTCGCATGTCCTCGGTGTTGACCGCTGCAGACCTAACGGATAGCCAGCGGGCCCGACGTCAAGAATCTGACACGAGGGGTTTAAAACTGAAGGGTGAGAAACGTGCTTCTCGCTGGACAGCGCCTGGCCTTCGTTAAATCATGGGACATGTCGCCTTAGCCTCGCTGCTATGAGATTCGTTCCCCTGCGGAGCTGAAGTCGCTTCCGAACAAAAGCCCACACCTTAATCAAGACCGCCTTTTCCCTCGAGATTTCTGAGTATTGAGGACTCTAGCATGGGAATCCCATCACATAGACCGGAAGCATCTTCATCAGACGGCTGGTAGTGTCCCTTTCCGGGCCCAGAGTCCCCTTGGTCTACCTCCCACTTTCCGTCACGACTCGTTGGATATATCCCTGGTCCCTCTGGTAGTTTCTCGCACCGTCCCGGGTCGGTAATATCCCAACCTACACCTCGAAAGCAACTCATTCCTTAGCAAGTCGTATTATCCGGGGAGGGACGTCAGCCGCCGGAAAGGTCCGGGCCTGTGGTGTCGAAACCTCCTTCCACACCCGTGCACTACATACAGAGTCCAGGTTGGAAGTAAAACAGTACTATGCTCCACACGGCCCTGGGGCTTGCGAGGTTCTTAAGCTGATTGACATATGCACCCGACCGAGAACTCATACTCGCTAAGAACCAAAAAACAAACAAAAAAAACACGTACATAAATGAGAATAACAACTCAAGAACAAAAGGAACCAAGAAAAAGAGAACCTGGCAGTACTACCAAGTTTAGTTGGTAAAAAATAAAAAAATCTCTCCCTCGGGGAATCGAACCCCGGCCACCTGCGATCACGCACTGTCTGTTTGACAGGCAGGTATCCTTACCACTAGACCAAGGAAGACATTCCGAGTTATTTATCGACGGCGTTTGATGGAGTTGTATAGTTTCTCCTCCTCATTGGCTTGCTTTTACCGGGAGCCTTCCTATGATGAAGCGACAGTCATCCCGGACAGAGGCTTCCGGGACCGAACACCCTCATCGCTCCAGGGGCAAGTGCGCCTAGACCTGTTCTCTTTTCAGCGGGAAGGACCAACTAGACTAGCAAATGCCATACTCTTCGCTAATCTCTGCTCTTCCTTTGCCGCAATCTACTTACGATGACCACCAGGCCGTTATCTGGACATCACTTACTCTCTTCCGAAGACCTATATCGCATCATTCATCATGGACTTTTTAAATTTCGACCCGGAGACCACGACCAACCCCAAACATTGGGGGTCAATCCTTGTTGACCAAGAACGCTTCATGCCTTGTCCCGGGGTCAACAGACCACCGAGTACGCCAGAAGGCGGAATAGATCGGAGCGACATCCCATCGTTCGATAATGACGGCTCCTGGGGACACCGAGCGTGGATAAAACTGGTTCTCTGTGCATTGCGTGTCAAGGTATGCTAGCTTCGTCTGCATCAATCGCTTCTTGCAGTGGAATGGGCTGACTGGGAACGCGAGCTCCAAAGGGGTTAGAGCATTCCACCATCGAGCCAGTACCCATCTACTATGGAGCGTCCGATGAACCTAAGGACAGTCCCTGCCTTTACAAAGTCACCTTCGAGAAGCGCGTCTGCCCAAACGCGTTCAGAGGACGGCATCCATACACGACCAGAGTGTGCAGGCGGGGCGTAAGGTCCCTGCTGTTCAAGCTAAGGGACCCAGACACAAGCTGCGGACACACCAACTGGGTCGAGAGTGAAGTGGCGGGTATGCACGTCGCCCGCCAGGCCCTAGATCGAGACGTGCCATCGATGGCGACGCTGGTGCCGAACGTCTACGCGTAGTACTCGGAGGAGCTCGGCCCTGGCAGGGGCTGGATCATCATGCAGGACAAGCCCGGCAAGCCTCTCAGCAAGTTCATTGAGGGTTTTACTCCCCAGGACAGGGCGGCGGCCGAGGGACAGGTTGCGGATGTCTTCGCGCGCCTCCAGTCTGCGCCTCTGCCCGCGAGCGTCGAGTCGTACGGGGGCCTCACCATCGCTAAAATCGACGCGTCCGGGGACTTTGCCACCGACGAAGCAGGAGACGTCGTCAGCGGCAAAATGGATGGGATGTGTTCCAACGCCGGGCCGTGGAAAGATTATGGCGGCTACTGGAAGGCCAGGCTAGATCTGGAGTTGGAGAAAGCCCAGAAGTGCCAGATACGGGGGTAGAGGCCCGTCCGGCACATTCGAGTGCGCGTCGATGCCTTCCTTCGCTCCAACATCGAGCGCCAGCTTGTCAATCGTGGTGTTGACACGACAGAACGCGTCCTCGTCTACCCCAAACTGAGTAAGTGATGTTCCCGGCGGATGCATAGCGGGGACTTGCCTTCAGTCACACTAACAAAGCATCACACGCCGTGGCAGCCCCTGGAAATGTACTCTTCAACGAAAAGACGAACAAAGTGACGGGACTCATCAACTTGGGTTCTTGCGCCGTCCTTCCCTCGATTCACCAGTCTCTCATGTCCGCAACGGGCGGCCGGACGCAGACGTACTTGGACCGGGCGAGCTGCGCCGAGACCAAGGGATCCAATGCGAGGTGTTTTGAGCCGGGCAAGCTGTTCGAGGCTACGATGGTCCGGAGAGGCGTCCCTGTGACTGACGGGACGCGCATCCCCATACCCGGCGGCCCGGCGTTGACGGGAATGGTTCGGTTGGAACAGGCCCTGCTTCCTCAGCAGATTATAAAGCTGCGATATCTTGAGGCTTCGCCGGAGGAAATCAAAAAGGTGTGTCATCGTGCGGTCAAAATCCTTTCGAACTCTCTGGACGAATTTGGCTACTGAGTGGGCCATGAGCGAGGATGATTGGGTATAGCTTGGTTGGGTGGTTAGAATTATTCTCAGCAGCGCATCTGTGGTAGGGAGCGACAGTCTCTGGGATAGCATCGGTTCACCTAGATGAATAGCGTGAATTATACTCGTGGTCTGCGATTCGATGTCTTTCGTCTCATGCCGGGGGATGTCTCTGCTTCCCATCAGGTTAGGATTATTCTGGGCAGTGATAGATGGTAGAGGCGCATAGAAAAAAGATTTGACAGATAAGATAGTTCCCTCTCTGGTGGTAAACCTACGAAAGGAGCTGCGCATCTGATGTCCCCGAGGGCTTCGTCGTGTCCCGTCGGAAGGGCTCGTGGAGGTGTGAATCGACAACCCACACTGTGCGCCACTGATCCCGTATCTCGCCCCATCTCGGATTTCTGCGAGGCCCGTCCGTCGCGCAAAACGTCAACCACGAAGACGCCCACCTGGACCCCTCAACCAGCCATGAGGCCCACTAGGATGTCCAACACGATCACGTTATAGCACCCGATCCGCGCGAACCGAGGATCCTAAGCGACGACAGAAAAGATGGCGCTCAGACCGCGCTCCCTCGCGGCGATCCCGCCGACGCTGCGCTCCCTCCTCGTCGCCCACCTCGCGCCTACGCATCCCACTCGACACACCTCTTCATTCCCGACTCTCCCGATCCAGAGGAGGACAGTCTCAACCGCCGCGCCGCCAAACCCCGGCGAATCCCTCCTCGACCTCTGGGCCTCGCCCAGCGCCCAAATCACCCCTCCCCCCAACCCCTTCGCGAAGCCGACCCTCTCCGCGCCCTGGGCCCCCGCGCACGACCTCCGCGCCGCAAACGACTTCTTCCTCGTCAAGAAGCCCGAGTTCCTCTACTCCGCCGTCTCATGGCGCAGCCACGAGGTGAACTACTACGTGCCCGAGGTCTGCGTCCTGGGCTGCTCCAACGCGGGCAAGTCGACGTTTATAAACGCCCTTCTGGGGTCCCAGCTCGCGCGGCGGAGCTGGAAGCCGGGCAGCACGCGGGAGATGAACGCTTATGCCACGGGGCCGGTGACGAAGAGGAAGGTCGTGAAGAATTTGAACGTCAAGGGGGGTGCGAGTAAGATGGATAGACTGAGGGGCCTGGTGTTGATGGATACGCCGGGCTACGGGTATAACAGCATCAAGGCGTGGGGCGACCAGATTGAGGAGTATCTACAGCGGAGGACGATGCTAAAGGGCGTTGTGCTGCTTTTGAGGGGGGATATACCGCTCACGAACTGGGATTGCGAGGTGTTGCGGTTCCTGGCGCACATGGGGAAGCGCACGACCATCATCCTCACGAGGGCGGACCGCTGCGGCGAGGGGACCTGGCGCCAGGTCTGCATAGAGCGCTACGCGCAGATCGCAGAGGTCCTAGACGGCCGGGGCGCAAAAGGCAAGAAGAAGAAGGAATTGGACTTGGAGGCGGCGGACTGGACGCCCGAGGTGTGCCTTACCGCCGCGGGGATGGCGGACGGGGGAATGGTCAAGAGGGGGAAGCTGAAGAAGACGCCCGTGAGGGACGAGGCGGGGATGGGCGGCGCGCGGATCGCGGTGCTGAGGCTTGCGGGGGTGATGGGGCCTGAGGCGGAGAATAAGGAGCGGGCGCCGGAGCCGTGGGTTGGCAAGACGATCTCGTGGGACGACATCCCCATTAAGGGGGCGTAGCCGCTGCCAAAAAGTCGTCTTGGCGCCTGTTCTGGCCGCGACTGTAGATGTTTACTCTTACCATTTTGGATTCCTCTATATACCCTCATCATACATGTACTATAGATCTTGTAAAAAAAAATAAAAAAGCCCAAACCCGGAATTTCACCCGTAAACCCCAAAAGTGACCGGCCACATCAATCCGTGGTAGCACACCGTCGGTGTACCCGGTGAGCTCGGTGAACGGCTCGGATAAACTATTTCCCCCCACCGAAACCGCCGACAGCACCCAAAATCTTCCGTCGCACTCCCAACACCCCATCTCGCAACCACGCGCCAAACCGCCCATGCCTCCACAATGGCGAAGAAAGGTATGCCTCCCCCCGCTGCCGCCCTCTCCTTCGGTCGAGGATGCTTTTCTGTGAGATGGGAGTCCGAAATGCTAACGCGCGGCAGGAAAATCCCGCGTCGTAATCGTCCGGCTGCTCTCGCAGGCCATGACGGGCTTCTACTACTCCTTCAGCCGCCCGCGGACCTCGAAGCCCATGAGCCTGCTCAAGTACGACCCGATCGGTGCGTCTTCCCTCTTCCGACTCTCCTCGTCTCTCGTTCCAATCCTCCTTTCTGGCAGCCGGGGCCTCCAGCCGCCCTGAGACTTCTCCGTCGACGGACCTGCGCTGACACTCTACAGTTCGGAAACACGTGCTCTTCCTGGAACAGAAGCGGAAAGGGAAATAAAGGCCTGGCAACGTCCATCTGGAATTCGATCTCGCGATACGGAAATACCTGGGGAGGAGGCCCATCTGGGAGCGATGGTGTGGGGAGCGTCACTGCGTGTACCAACAATCTGGCTACGGTTGTAGCTCTGCCTTCGAACGAACTGTACATTATGTCACGATAGACTATTGAACATGGCATGGATATCAATTGCTTGGTCTGAAATATAACCATACATAATCTCTTGTCTTTTTCCCCCCCATTTTCTCCATCTGGCCAGTCATTCATACTCCGTCTCCATATCTAACAGATAACGCCTCTCAACTGCCCAGGTATCGATACAATAGAGATGCCGGGGCTATAACGCGCATACTATTTCATCCATCGTCTTCACTCCCCTCCCAACTCTCTCAATCTGCTTCACGCCCCTGTGGGCCTACTCCGCGACACCCTCCTGCGGCTTCTTCGAATAAGTTCTAACGACACCTCGAGCTTTGCCTTTCGGGCCCGGTTGCCCTGGGATGGTCCCTCGGGGAAGAGAAATTATTCGCGACCCACTCACAGTGGCAGATGTGGCCAACATTGGAGTTCCTTTGTTAGTTGTGTCATCCGCCAGGCGTCGGGGCTGGGCGGGAACCGAAAAGTACGAGGACTTCAGATCCCCAATCTCCAGGTCCAGAGTCCCAAACATGGACTGCCACGCCTTTGAAACCTTGGCCGGGTTCCCGTCTTCGCCGGCGGATGCCTTTCTCTTGCGTCCGTTGTCTGTCGATGTAGTACGCTGGAGTCCGAGGCTCTGTTTGATCCTACCCAGGAAGCCCTCCGTGCGCGCATCAACCTCTCCATTGGCAACTTCATCGCCCATGCTTCCTGAGGCATTTCGATGAGTCGGGGGAGAGGACCGCGCCCGAGGCTTCAAGGTCGACGTATTGGCGCTCGCCCGTCGTCCACGAGGGGAAGTCGGTGTCAACGAGCCGTTCTCCGTTACCGGAACAGCTGTATTCTTGAGAATCGAGAGAGGCCGGGCATATTGCCTTCGCGACATCCTCTCTTCCTCAATCGAAGGAGGGGTAAGATTCGCCTCTTCCTCAAAGGGGCTTTGGACAATGATTCGCCTCACCGAATCGTTGCTCATGTCCAGTGGCGCGTCAAGCTGCATGACATTACTACCCTCGTCACTCTCGGCAATTGGTGAAACACCCATCTGGGGCTCCTGGGTTTTCGATGTCGGCGTTGCCTCTGTTGATGCATATAGGCTTGTCTTCGCATCGTCTTGGTTTCGAGCGGACGAATTATCCGGCTTCTCTGCTTGGCACACGTCTCCCGCCCCCGGAGAAGGCGGTATCTCAAGCACTGCTCGGAGACAATCTTTCGCTGCCTCAGACTCTCGATGGGTATCCATTATGGATCTGACCAAGATTCGCATCGCGTCGAGGTCAAGGTCGAGAAAACCTTCCGGAAGTTCGGCACCACCTTTCTTCTTTCCAGCCCACTGCGTCAGTGCGGTCTGGATATCTCGCGTCTTGAACTCAGATTTCTTCAACTTGTCCTTGAGGTTGACAATCCGCTGCTCGGCGTGGACGAGGGACATCCTTGTCCTTTCAAGTGACGCTGTTTCCTCCACTCGGTGGACCCTAAGTTCCTCCAGATCCTTCGAGAACTTGGACTTCTCCGACGCTATATCAGCAAGATCCCTCTCAAGCTTCGACCTTTCCTCTTCATGCTTCTGCAGCGCTCGCATCGCGTCCTCAAGCTTGGACCTCTCCACCTCCAGCTTACACGCCATGTTCGCCCTCAGACTTGAAATATCACTAGCATCCGCGCCCTTTTCTTGAAGGCGATCGGCAATCTGGCGCGTGAAATTTTGGAGCTCAAGAGTCCTGGCTTCATTTTGGCGCAGAGCATCTTCCAATTGTCTTTGAAGCGAGGCATTATCGGTGTCTTTATTGCCCAGCCGCTCACGCAACACTTGGTTGTCCAGCTCGAGATGATGCCTCTCCTGTGTGATATCCTCAAGCTCTCCGATCTTTGCCTGGAGCTCTTCGACTCGTCGGCTCTTGTCGTCGGCCATCCGGGACACTTGCTGGGCGTTGGCAGCTGCAGTATGCAGCTCGGACGTCTTCTCCTCCAGACGCGCCGCCAGCTCTCGACACTGCTCATCTTTGTCCTGGAGCTTGATAACAAGGTGCTCCTCTTGTTCCTTTATCAAATGATTGACTGATGACAGCTGGTCCTTGATAGTCTTCTCAAGGCCGCTCGACGTGGTCACTATTGAAGACTGGCTCTCCAGAACGCTTCGAACATCGCCAAGCAGTCTGATTCAAATGGTTAGTCTGGAGCGGCGTGCGCAGGAGCAGGACTCACTGTGAGCTAGTAGAATCAAGGCTAGAAGCAAGACCGTTTATCGTCTCCTTGAGATTCGAATATTCCTGTGAACCCAATGCCGTTGCTTGCACCTGCTCAAGAACCGCGTCGAGCCTAGTGCAATGCTTAGCGACTGTCCCTGGCAAAAATATTCTGGTCGGTATACACTTACTTTAACAACATCATTTTGTGTGTCTCCTCATTTGTGGGGAGCAGTGAGTTTGCCTGCTGAAGCTGCCCAAGGATTTCGTTGGATTTCGATTCCAAGGTCTGGAGGTGGTCTCGAGCTGGAACTTGGCACTCAAGCTGGCTCAAGAGATCATCGATCTTTCCCTTGTCACCCTTGAGTTCGTTTTGAGCGTCCAAGAGTTGCTTCTTCAGTTCCGCATTTTCCTTCTCGGCTGCGATGCGTAAGACTCTGTGAATACAGGGGAACGGGGTGCGTACCGATATTTCGGAGAATCTGGCACTCCATGAGCTCTCCCTCCAGCAGTATCTTCATCTCTCGCCTAGCTTCTGTCGCTCTCTGCGCCCCCTCCTCGAGCATCTCGGTAGCTGTTTTTTGAGTTGCTTCCGCCTGTTCTTGCGTCTTCCGGACGTCGTCGATTGCTGTATCACACAAATTTTTAGAGCGTCTGTAAAGGTCCTGCTGCTCTGTGATGGCTTCGTTCAGTTTGTCGCGGTACGAACGCATCTTTGTCTGCATCTCATCCCGCCGGGCTTCGCTTCGCTCGAGCTGTTTCTGTGCTGCCATGTGCTCCTCGGAAAGCTGCTGTTTCTGAGAAGTCAGGTCAGAGACTTGTTTCTCAAGGCCGGCTATGACTCCCGATTGGTGATTGCACTTGAGGGTATGCTCCTTGATGCTGTTCGTTTTCTCCTCCAGAATCTTCTCAAGCTCCCTCATCCTGGCCGCTACGTTCTCAGTACGGCGGGCATGGTTCTGCAAATAATTATTCCAGGCAGAGCCAAAGTGATCCAAGTCGGCCATCTCGTCGCCATGGAATGGGAAAGAAAGTCGACCAGAATTCACTCGTCTCTTGGAGATGTTGGACTCCCGTGAAATTGGTCTCAGCGCGGCTGTCGACCTTGGGTCAACGGCTGGTTCCGGGACCATTGGCCTGTTTGCCTGTCGTTCCCCGGTCCTCATGTGAGGATGATGGGTGAAGAGCAGAGGAGACCCCTTCATGGAGTGGTCCAAGTCGCCGAGTGGAACAGGCGAGCTGTGATCAGAGATGCGGGCCTGATCCGGGACGCTGGCTGGTCCTCGAAACGAGGGTGCCGGGTACTGGTTTGATGGCTCGGTTCGATGGGGCAGTTTGGGCTGAGATGTTACTTGATGGGACAGTAGGCCGGGTCGTCCATGCTTTGGGGATCGGTGGGACGAAGCGATGGAGGGATGACTTCTTCCAGAGCTTTGAGAGAATCGATTCCCTTTTTGCGGCCGAGCTTCGTTCTGGTGCCCAAGCCGTTGGAACGGAGGAGATACAAACTTTGGGTTAATATTCTCCGCCAGCTCGTCGAGCTCGTTTGCCCCCGTCTTTCCACACTCCCGAACGAAGAATCCGCTCGTCTTGTAGGGCGGCGAATGTTGGAAACCCACCACTGCAGAAGGGCTCGGCTCGGCGGCAGTCCTCATCTGGGGGGGCCTCCTTGTTGAATCTGGCCCTGTTGGTTCCTTTTTGATTGCAACGAAGGCCTGAGGAGGAAACTTCACGCCGGCGAACTGGACAGAGTTGGGGGAAAGAGAAGACTGTGCAAAGACAGGGCCACGCTGAGGTGCCATTCCCATACCGGCGGCCGGAGAGAGATTGTTTCTGAAAGACATCTTGATGTCACGGGTGGACATAGAAGATGGAAGAGAGCCGGTGATCGGGTATTGAGAGACTGACAGAGGTTAGGGGAAATCGGAGGCTGCTATATTTACAGGTTGGAACCTCTTCTCCCACCCAATTCTGGGAGGGCAGATGGCGGTCACAGTAATGTCATGGATAGTGGCCTCACAAGATGAGTGGTACGGGGTATTTCAGGCTTCACTTGGTAGAAACATCGAGATATCATGAACGATCTCCATGGAGAAGGAAGGTGCGATACACGGTCTCGACCATTTGAACATTGCCATCGGCGATTGGATTGCGATGCCTTCCCCATATTGGCCTGGGCTGTGGAAAGAACCCCGTTTTCACCTCGTATCTCCTTCTCGGAGGCGAGGTCAAATCGTCACTTGATGTCGGGATGTGTGGCAAGAGCGCGAGGACTTGGTAGTCGCAACTTCCACGGTGACCAGGTAGCCCATCTAATATCGTCACGAGCCTCCGCCCTTATGTAAGTGCGCGAATACTGTTAAGATAACATAGCAGATGCTGCTCTGACAGGCGACGTAAAAGCATCTGGTGGACAAGTTACTAGGGAAGGAACGCCTGAGGGGGAAGTGTTGAGGCCGTTGTCGAGGAAGCAGCGATAGAGGCTAATGTGGCAACAGAAGCAGGCTTTTATGGGGGCACTTATCCTCTGTGGAAGGATCTGACGGGAACAACTTGCCGTTGACTGTATTAGACCGAAACCGTGGTGGTTTTGTTCGTGCGAATACAGCCCTTGTTGTGATGGCAGAACATCGAGGACGTGCCAGCGTATGCTCAAACGGACACAAGCACCAGGAAGCGCTGAGAACATCCTGAGAGTTGTACGCGCCGGAAGAAAGCCAATCAGCCGCCATCGTCCTCCGGCAGGCGCCAGCCCCGACATGCCGGGTTTGGACCGCTTCCATGATGCGGAAAGGCTGATTGTCGATCGGCGATAACCTTGACTCCGACAGAACTTGAGACGCCTGAGCCTCCCCCGGCCGGCCTCCATAATGGCCAGGAAGGCAGATTCTCAAATTTCAGGAGCTGGCGACGAAGATGGCCTTGGCCTCCCATGCTCGGGAGCGGGAGTACCCAGGTGGGCGTTGACGGGGCCGCTGCTGGCCAACCTGGAGATTGACCTGGTCCCCAGCTTCTCGTCCCACCCTCGCAGTTGGGGCTGGCGTGTAAGTGAAGATCCCTCCCAGTATGGTGTCTTCTTTTCACAACCCCCATCACAATCCTCATGGAATCACAGGTCGTCACTTCATGCACTTGTACACCCTCTTGAGGATGGACCACCAGATTTCCCTCGATCACCTCCCGGCAGTCACATTGTGGGAGGGTAACGCTCTCCTTGTCCCCTGGTGCAGCGCCGAGAACAGCAAGTATCGCCCGCCCAAAAGCCAAGACTGGTGATGAACCCGTCTCATTGGCTGGGGTGGCTGCGTGCCATCGTGCTACCCCTGTCGGCACAGAACAGCATCTGTGGTTCAGCGCTACCACGGCCAATCAGCGACTCAGCTTGGAAAGTTAACCCCGTTCCAAAGATAGCATCCCGTCACAAAGCTTCGTCACTCACTCACCCCCGAGTCCAGGCCGAACCTATCATTCGCTCATCGGTGCAGGCGCCGTCCGCATGGATGAAGAAATGGGGGTCTGGACTGGCCCATTCGTGCGGACTGATATTGGGACGGGCGTTCGACATGTGCGTCACGGCATAAAAGGGGCACGCCCCTCTCTCCCGTCACATCTTGTGGTGAGGGGGACTTCTTGGACGAATGCACCTCTAATCATCACGTCTTGGCCCCGAGGGCCCCCATCTATATACCCAAGTGCTTGCTGGTTCTCGCATCATTTTCTTACCCTCCTTCACAAGCTATTTTTGTTTTCGGCAGATACATATTTCGAGACGAGTGGACCTCGATATAACCCCAGTTGATCCGACTTACACCGATTCCCCTCCATCGCTTCGTCTTCCACCAACAGACTGGATAGACGGTAGACGACCTCACTCGCGAAGGGAACGCCAGACACAACTACACCATGGCCGATACACAAGACGTCTATACCGGCGACGATGTCGGCATCGTCTACCCCAAGGGTGGTAGTGATGCGGGTACCGAAGAGGGGGCTTCTGGCCGGGACAGCGGTGGTGGGATATCTCAGGGCGCAATGATTGCCATCATTGTTGTCGTCGTGACCGTCAGCGTAATAGGAAGTACGTTCAATCGACACCCCCCACCCCATCCCCTCATTTCCGTCGCCGACTAACACCGCTTCTCCACAACAGTCGCCTCGGCAGTCCTATTCTTCGTCGCGAAGAAGAGAGAATGGAAGGTCCGCGAGAACATCCGCAAGTCCGCCAGGAAGGTCGTCACGGCCCTCACGCCCCGCCGCACAGAATTTCCCCGGGAACTCAAGGACGGCGGGCCCCGGTCGAAACGCCGCGCGAGGCTCGATGATGTGCCTCCCACTCCGAAGCTGAAGCCTGAGGATTTGGAGAAGGGGCTTGGGAAGGGGGGGAAGTGGGGTGTGAAGAAGATGCGGTTTGGTGAGAACCCTCCGTCTGGGTACCGGTAGGGGAGAATGGGCAATGGGAGGACGGTCGTGCAAGAGGGATGAGGGAAGTGATGGATGTGCGATCTCTCGCGAGGTTATCGGTGTCGGAGTGGTCGCGACATTTGATGGCGGGATGTTTCTGTACCTCCCGCCCTCTGGCCTTGCAAATCCCGATGTGGGAAGAGGGCGGGCTCGCTCCTTACCGAGTCAAGCCTGTACCCCTGGACTCATTTCATTCAAGGACGACAAAGTCTTCGACAGGGCATCGAGAGAGGAGACTCCGGTGGTATTGGCCTAGGTCATGAGTGGATGAGTTATAATTTGGCGTTATGGCGATTAGATCTTGATGGCACCGCCGATGCGTTTTGTCCATTATTTGGCCTCAAGTTTTTTTAGACACGTTACGACGACGAATATCAATGGAGTAAAGGGAAGATACCGGGTATCATTTCGTTTTTGTACAGTTATTTCGATTTCCCCCATGAATCTCGCTAGTATAACCCCCACCGGAGCACCAAAGAAAAGGATAACACCGCTCACAAGCGCCTGAACGTATTCCCGCTCGCACTCCGCCTGTAATCCCCCTTCCTCGACCTCGTCGGCAGCTCCTGCGTCGCCTCCTCCTGCTGCTGCTTCTTCTTCTTCGACTCGGGCACGAAACTTACCGACTGCTCCCCCACCACGCGGTCCGACCGCGGCTTTCCGATCGCGCCCGACTCGCGCACCCTCGTCCCAAGCGCCGTGTCGCGGCTCGAGCCCCCGCTCCTCTGCCCCGAGGACGACACCTTCATCGTGACGCCGCCGTCCCTGGCCTTGTCGTTCGCAGCCGGCTTCCCCCGCCCGCCCTCCTGCTCGGCCCTCGCGCCCCTCCGCGGCGGGAACTCCCCGCTCTCGATGGCGGCAGCCCGCGCCGCGGCCGCCTCGCTGGGGTTGATGAGTCTGAACTCGTGGCTCGTCTCGTCGACCTTGAACTCCTCGTCCTCGAACATCTTTCCGAAGCGGTCCTCGCCCAGCAGACCAGCACCAAGATCGACCTCCTCCCTGTTCTCCTGCTTCTTGAGAAGCTTGTCGACGACGCGCTGGTTGACCTTGACCTTCTTCTTGCCGCGGATCCGCGACTCGCGCTCCTTCTCCACCTTGTCCTTGACCCTCTTCGCGCGCTCCTCCTCCCACACGTACGGGTTCGCGATGAGGCGCGCCTGATCGTAGAGCTTCGAGGCGACGAAGTATCCGTGCATGTACGGTCGCAGGAGGTTCGTCTTGCCGACGAGGTGCGCGAGGCTGAGCTCCCGGAGCTCGGGGATCGTGAGGAACTTGTAGTTCTCGTACGTCTCGGGCTTGGCCTCCTCCGCCAGCTCCTCGACCAGGTTGTCGAGGAAGGTGCACCACTTGGGCGCGGGGCCGAGCTGCGGGATGAAGAAGGCGTGCTGCGACTGGCCCTCGTTGGCCGTGAGCAGCAGGCCGCTGTCCTTGCACCACGCCACGTCGTTGAGGTCCACGTCCGGCTCGGCGGACGTCCAGGGCTCGCCGTCCGCCTCGTCCCATATCTTGATGATCTTCTTGTCGGCCGAGAGGATCTTCTTTTCCAGCGAGGCCGTCGTCATGTGGATGAGCTTGTGCACCGGGAATCCGTACCCCTGGTCCTTCCTCAGCAGCGGGATCGGCCGTCGGAGATCGAACAGTTGTATTATGCCGTCAGAGGAGCCCGTGGCGATGGATAGCCCCGAGGGGTTGAAGTCCAGCGCCGTGATCTGCCCATCCTGTCCCGCGAGCCGCGCAACTCTCGCCTTGGACCGCGGGTCCCAGAACTCGACCGTGCCTAGCGATGTACCGAACGCGAGGAGGTTGTGCGTGTTCTCAGCTATCGCGGCGACGTTTACGCTCCCTGCCTCGATACCACCCTGAAGTCCCTCGCCAGCCTCGGGCTCGCCGACGTCGACGTGGTAACTCCGCATAAAGCGCCCCTGCTCGAGGTTCATACGGAAGACCTCGCCGTTGCCGTCCGCGTCGTAGCCAACGGCGGGAATCAACGCCTCGGTAGAATAACGGTCGTACACTATGTCGCGGCCGTATCTGGGGACTCGGGTCTCGTAGTGGCACCCCATCGGGGTGTGGAACTCGATCTTGCGGTCATTCTGCAGGTGTATTGATTTGGAGTAGTCGGACGAGAGGATCTGGAAGGAGGTATTCAGGGAGGTGGTATTGCGTGCGTAAGAGAGCGAGAGTTCGCGGACGTTGTGGATGTGCATCTGGGGTTTGTACCTGCAGCCAAGTCAGCACTGAGCGGGGATCAACAGTCGCATCGGACGAGCTCGAGGGAAAGACGTACGTTCCGGTCGACATGACCCAGTTTCCATCTTCCGAAACCCTCACGCGCACCGAGGCGCTCTCGAAGTGGAAGTCCTGGAGCAGCTCGACGCGGTTCTGGTACTCGGCGTCATCCTTCAGGCTGCGTTTCCTCCGCCTGGCGAGCCAGTCCGGGAGGTTCCGGCCCGCTCCTCCCGAGACCGTGTACACAGACACGGAGTCCGGGTTAGAGAGCTTCATCTTTGGCGAAGTCTGCGCCTTGCGATGAGAAAATTCGGTGGGCGCGAAGTTTCGTTGCTCGTTGTGTTGACGGTGATGGAAGGCGGTCAGCGAGGCGGCCTTTCGAAAAAAAAAATCTGCGAATCTGCGGCGCGATAAGATAAGAGAGCGGTTTTAGTGGGGTAGTAATAGCGCGATTCCGACCCCTCCCTCCCCGCCAAAGCGCCCGAGCACGCCTTGCTTTCGTAGGAGCGCGAGGGGCATAATGGACGAACAAGCGCCTAATTTCCACTTTCCCCTGCTGGTCCCTTAAACTTTCGCCCAAATATATACAAACTTTACCCAGAGTCTACCTTGAAAACCCCAGTCCCGCGTCTACGAAGAGTTCTAAGAGCCGCCGCTGCTGAACCGATCCCCGCCATGGCCGAAGCGACCTCCACCTTCACCGGTAATACGCGACTCGCCCAATCCCGGCGTCCCGGAACTTCTGGCTTACAGCATGCTGTCTAACACCCTTCTGCAGAACCCGTCCACATCGCCGTCATCGGCGGGACCGGCCTCAGCCGAATCCCCGGCTTCGAGCCCGTGGCCTCGGTCAACCCAGCGACGCCGTGGGGCTTCCCCTCGTCTCCGATCCTCATCGCGAGGCACAATGGCGTCCCCGTAGCCTTCCTCGCCCGCCACGGCATCCACCACCAGTTCGCGCCCCACGAGGTCCCCGCCCGCGCCAACATCGCCGCCCTGCGCTCCATCGGCGTCCGGAGCATCATCGCCTTCTCCGCCGTCGGGTCCCTCCGGGAGGACATCAAGCCCATGGACTTTGTCATCCCCGACCAGATCATCGACCGGACCAAGGGTGTTCGTCCGTTCACCTTCTTCGAGAAGGGGCTTGTGGGCCACGTCCCCTTTGCGGACCCCTTCGACAAGAAGCTTGCCGGTATTGTGAAGCTTTGCGCCTCGAGCATGGAGGGAGATGGCGTTGCCCTTCACGACAAGGGGACAGTTGTTGTCATGGGTAAGGGGCTATATCCTGGCACTATAGTGGTATAAGGCTAACGCAAGAGGCAGAGGGACCCCAATTCTCCACTCGCGCGGAGTCCCACATGTACCGCAGCTGGGGCGGTTCCATCATCAACATGTCCGCGCTCCCCGAGTCCAAGCTCGCACGCGAGGCCGAGATCGCGTACCAGATGATCTGCATGGCGACGGACTACGACTGCTGGCGCGAGGTCGAGGGCGAGGACGTCGGCGTCGAGATGGTCATGAAGGCCATGGAGCACAACGGCCAGAACGCTAAGCGCATAGTCGGAGCCGTGCTGGACCACCTTACCCAGAAGGACAACTCCGACCTCGTCCTGGCGAAGCACCTGGAGGGCTCGTCGGTGGGCGCCGTCAAGTTCATAACGAAGCCCGAGGGGAGGAACCCCGAGGCTGTAAGGAACGTCGAGTTCCTCTTCCCGGGGTTCCTGAACGAGTAAGGTAACGGGGCCCGGTTTTGCACTTGCAGGTTTCACGTTCTTGAAGCGATTTCTCGTGTGTTCAACAGCGCATGGCATCGGAACAGGTATCAACTACTATAGACTAGAGTGCTGGCTAGCGTTCCATAGCTCATTTTTGAATTAGACTTGGCAGAGCAGGGAAAGGGGAAAGAGGTCGCTCAGTTAGCCTCTACCGTGTTCCAATCTACAGGAAAGCTGACTAGCTGCATCTAACGGTAGCTGTACTGCACTGCTCATCACTTACATGGCGCATTTCCATCCCATGCCTCCACCTGGCCGACAACGGATGGATCGAGGAAACCGGAACTATGGGTTACTGATGATTGCACCGCCGAAGCTGGGTACGCGGGAGCAGGCCAAGTCTACCGTGAAGGATGTAGTGGAAGTAAAGCCGTGGAGACCGCATGAGCGAGGCAGTTCGCTGTTATCGAGGGAAGCATTGCCAACGAAGCCAAGACCATCGGAACGTTGAGAGGCAAACGCTGGCTGGTTTGGGGTAAAACAGGGGGTCTAACAGCGGGGTCGCCCAATCCGCTCCCGCATGGTTCGGCCCCACGTGTGGCGCCCTGCACTGTGGAACAGGACCCCTGCGCCCTGGAACGGCTCCGTTTTTGCCCATCCTCCGCATTCAGTAGTATTACCTCAGCCGCGCCGAGCGACCTTCGCTCCAGAGTACTTGCGATGTCCAAACCCCAGCTCCAGCATGGCATCGCTTCAACAGCCGAACCCGCCTACGACCTTTGGCATCCGAATGGTAATACCTAGTCTCATATAATATCTGCGGCGCGTCTAGGAACCAGCACGCCCGGCGACTCCTCGCCCTTACATCCGTCCCTCGACCCTTGCTTGGCCGCGTTTGGATCCTCGATAGTATCTCGTCCGGTCTCGCC
This sequence comes from Scopulariopsis brevicaulis, assembly GCA_017657125.1. Lineage (NCBI taxonomy): Eukaryota > Fungi > Ascomycota > Sordariomycetes > Microascales > Microascaceae > Scopulariopsis > Scopulariopsis brevicaulis. The sequence goes on from JAGFNX010000118.1 coordinate 26,282, forward strand.
TCTGCGATGGAGAGCTGCCTCGGCGAGTCTGCTACCACCAACATTTACTATCGATATCTCGGCGACAGCATCCCGATGAGGTCCGGCGGAACATCTTGACCACCTGTGGCCGACTTCGCATTCCAACGTCCGTGGGTCCCACGCCCACGGTTTCCTCTCGCCACCCATCGCTTGGGGCAGGGCAGTCAACGACATGGAGGCGGGGGAATACACTACTAATACTCTAGTAATTGTGCGTACTATATCCTCCCCAGACCCTCGAGACGGTCTTTGTCACTGCGGTCAGTACGGCGAGCGGCTAACAGTTGCGACAGCATAATGTCTCTTCCATCGCATATCGAACCTACGAGCTCTCGGCGACAAGCGACTACCAGCTACAACCTAATCCTACGGTAATACAAGACGCCGAGGCTCTCTTGAGGGGTCGAGGATGTATCGCTCACTTCGACACGGCGCGTCGCATAATCTGGCACTTCAGGATAACGGGCAAGGATGATGTTATCCCTAGCAGCTCGTCGGGTCCGTCCCTCCCCGACAATCTCGATATACCGGGCGTTACGTTATCAATGGTGGACGATGGATCCTTCGAGCCTATAAGTCTGTCGAGATCACGGACGCCGAACCCTCAGGGGAGCAATACGCCAACAAGTGGTGTCCCTGGATCTGGGCCTGCGTCGGAGGCGAACCGTCAGCGAAAGTCCTCGTCGGTCTTCAGCCCGGCTTCTGGCTCCTCGCCGATGTGGGCCGGGGCCGATCAGGACCCAAAGCCCATGTCGATGGAGTTGGCTTCTGTTTCCGAAGCTTTGACAATCGACGATGCGTACGAAAACTTCGTTCTGGCGCTGCTTGGGACTCTTCTCTCTGACCTCGTCAAGCGGACTGGCGCAATCCCTCTGGATAATCGCACCGTTCTCCTCCCCCACGACCAGGGACATGGCGACGTCCAGGACGGACTAGCGTCGCTGACACCCGCAGCGGCTACCTTCCGTGTCTATCTGACACCCATGGGGTCGCTCGTCATCGGTCTCGCCCTACACCCTGCCGACGGATTCCTATCCCTCGATAAACCTCAGCTTCTCCTTCCGATACCGCCGCCCACTGATACCCGGACTCTTGTGGCACCATTCGGCGTACGAGCGTTCTACCAAGGCGCCTCCGATGTCTCATTTCCGCACCTTGAGAACGGAGTTGCTCAGACTCCCGACACACAAGTCACTCGATATCGAGAGTCAAGATCATCCCCCTGGCGACAGGTGTGTACCAGGTTACTTGAACGGAAAGGGCTGTCGGCGCAGGTTCTCGACTCAACCCCCTGGATAACCATCAAGATTCCTCGCCAAAAGTATCTTGACCAACGACAAGAGGGGAAACCGCCCATCGCCATCAACACGACCACGGCCATCTCTTGGCCGGCATGTCTATGCTTCCGGAAGCAACATGCTTGTTTGCCACCTGTGAGCCGCGTCGGTGGGAACACGTTGGCTGGCCACACCGAGTCCTACGATCCCTTGGAAAGCGCAAAGGCGTGGTTCCAGGAGACACCAGAGCGGAATGACATGCTAGCTAAGCGAAAGAAGGAGCGAGAACTTGCGACAACACGGGACTTGGCATCAGACTCTGAAGTCCGCTCGCGACAACAGCTGAACGGAAACTCACCGCTGGCCTTACAGCGCCCGGGGACCTCAGCGGCTGCTGCCGGCGTAATGTATCCCACACCGCCAGACGGAGTTCTGAACCCAAATGTTCCCACGCCGAGCTTAGATGGGCTGGTGTCCAGCCCGCAGCAGCCACCGCCGACAGTGTCCGTTCAAGACACGGATGTCACGGAGGTCGTCATGTCGAATCCTCCACCCTTACCCGACGCGTTTACCGAACAAGAACGGCACGACGTGCCGTATCTTGGGGATTCCGATAATCTCTTTGACGACCTGGGCGGGGAGATGTTCAACGACGCGGAGCTTACAGACGCTGATTTCAACTTCTTCGATGGGCCGGCGGTGGACACCGAGGTTAAGATGCAGGACGTGTTGTCGGACGTGCCCCTGGAGGACTCGCAAGTTGCCCATCCAGAAGTAAATCAGCATTCCGAGCTGCTGTCCCCGACGACGCCTGTGCCGCCATCGAATGGGATAAAAACAGAAGACTCCGATGCCCCTGCTGTCAAGGAGCCGGTCATTAAGCGGGACTCTCCTGTCTTTGCGAAGCCAGAGTTGAGGCATGCGAGAAGTACTCTACGGGATGATGCGAGGTCCGCTTCTAAGTCAGGTAGTGGCACCCATTGCGGAAAGTCGAAGCGGGAGCACAGTCCGTTCGATCCCGATACGGTCTTCAAGCGTGTCCGCACCTCACTCTACCGTCCTCATGCCTCGGCCAGACCTCAGCTCCCGAGGAGAAGGAGTGCCTACGATACCGTTGAATTCGACCTGGTCCTGAACCCTGTTAATAACAAGTATCTCGACGGTGGAAAATTCGCGGTCAACTGGGAGCGCACGAAGGATGCTCAGAGCCCGAAGAAGGCTCCGCCAACGACCGATTACCTGAAGCATCACGGAAAGCATAACAAGGGCCCCAGCGGCCTTCCTGAGAACCACAGCACGCTGATAGCGCGAATCACAAACGGACTTGAGTCTAGCTCTATACAAGCCAGCCCCGCGAAGTTTGACATTACGTTGCCGGACGCGGACGACTCGAGCCCCGTGTCCGACCAGGATGACTCGAGCGTATCCAGCGAGGAAGCGTTCTCGCCCGTCAAGTCCGCGGGTCTCAGACGGGGAAACTACGACGACGACTTGATATCGCAGGCCACCTCGATTAGGGATGTCGAGTTGTCTGAAGAGTCGGACCCCAGCTTTGCGCTTGAACTACCGCGTCTCGGCAAGGCTGGGGCAGCGGATGTTCCGGTGCACAAGTTCTTTGCGGACCCAGAGCCGCTTGCCCTTCAGTTATCTTTACCCGACGAAGATATGATTGCTGTCGCCCAAGTGCTCACCGAACAGGCGGCTCTCGGCGCCCTGGAGATACCGAGTGACGGAACCCCTCATACACCGCTTGTATCGGCTTCAAGCAAGAGGCGACAGCTCGCCGCCATGGCACGGCAGACACTCAAGACCCTACAGGACTGCGTATCAGGATACCTGGGCGGCGCCGCAGAGTGTCAGCTCAAGGCCCTTGCAGAAATCCAGGATGGAGCCACGCCGCCGCCGCCGCCGCCCAGGTCAGCTCTGCAGCCGCGACCGGTGCCAGGTCGCGATCCGGAGTCCATGAAACCTCCCGTCATGTACCAGATACCGGCTCCCCACCTAGAGGTGAGGAGAGCCGACTTCAGGCACTCTGTTCTACCGGCGGCCATCTCCTTTTGGAAAACATTGGGCCTGGGGCCTTCATTAGGACCGAAGAATGTCCAGGCGGCGTGTGTCTTCCCTGGATGGGATGGCATGGCGGATAACGTTGGTCTATTCCTCGACAGGGTCGAGAGCGTGTACGGGTCGATGAGATTGGGTACATTTGAGCGACTACCATCAATGGGGGACATTCCCGATGGAATTGTTCGCTACGAAGTGGACAAGATCTCCGTCACGCCGGGTCACATCTTTTCCCGCATAAGCTCGGCGCTCGCGGAGCGGATCGAGCTGTTGTGCCAGGGCCTCAAGGCATCCGCGGATTCGGATAAGAACTTTGTCATATACTTCGTATACTCGCCCACGAACCCGAGCTCCATCGTAGAGGCCTGCACGTCGTTCCGCCAGCTCTCCGAGGCGTACAGCAGCTCAATGTCGGGGCGGAAGACAGCGCCAAACGATCTTGTCCTCCAGCTCGTCCCGCTAGACTTCGTCTCCGCCTCGTCGTCCGTCGTCATCCAGCCACCAGACGAACTAGCCAATCTCTGCCTAGAGACGTACGATCGGTGCACCTTGTTCGGCGGCCCGATGCCCGCACCGTCCATCATGCTCGAGGAGGTAGCCCCGCGTTGCATCGAGTTCAGCGTCACCTCCACCCCGTCCCCCTCCGTCATCCACGAGAACTCGTGCATCCACGTCGCCTACGCCAAGAGCGTCGACGGGCGCTGGATAACCGCGACGTGGACCGACTCGCGCGGCCGCCAGCAGATGATGGCGTCGTATTGTCTCGGCCGCAAGGGCCGCGCCCCCTCCACGCCCTTCACCGACGTCGCCCACGAGATCTGGGAGACGACGCACGACCTCATCTCCATGTGGAGGGTGCACTGGCGCGTCATTATCACAAAGTGCGGGGCGATGGAGGCGGAGGAGATGGAGTTTTGGACGGGGCTCGCGCAGACGGAGTCCAAGGCGAGGGTCAGTCTCGTGCTGGTGGCGGTTGATACCAGCCCGTCGCTGCAACTGATTCCGCCCGCGGTGAGGGTGAGTCCCGGCGCGGCGATCGCGCTGTGTAGTACCCCGGCCTCGACGCCGCAGCCGGCCATCCTGTCGCCCGAGCAGAGCGGGAACCCGCCCACGCCAGCGAGCGCGCCGACGCCGGGCGACGCCGCGGCGGAGGGCTCGGAGGGCGTCCTAGTCGACACGCTGGACCAGACCTGGGGCTGCGTCCTCTCGCACCGGCTCCCCAACTCCACGGCCCCGGCGCCGCTGGAGCCCTCGCTGTTCAGCGGGTACCTCGTCAAGCGGGGCGGCGTGGGGGCCGAGGACCCGCCCGTCGCGATGGAGGTCAATCTGCTTCACAGCGACGGGAACCCGCGGCAGCATGAGGGGCTGCTGAGGGAGATGCTGGGGCACTTCCGGGCGCTGGGGACGCTGGGGAGGGTTAGGGGTGTTAGTGGCGTGGCGGATGTTAGGCCCTGGCATGTTGCGGCTGCGGAGAAGGGGGTTCGGGCTTTGTATCTGCTGATGTGAAGCCCCCTTTCCTTCTCTTGTCGGACTTGGTGGGGTGATTTGGGAGGTATCCATTGGCACTGCTGCTGAGTGCTATGTTGAGAGTTGCTTATCAGCAGTGGTGGAGTATTTTTGTTTGGGCATTATGAGCATGAAGCATGGAGATGAGGCAGGAGAGGAGGGAATCTCGACGTGGAGGATGGAGTACGAGATACTCGGAGTTGGAGGCATTGCATCGCGTAGTACCCCATCATACATACACGCCTTTCTTACGTTCACATATACGTCTTGTTCTCGGCCTTGTTAAGATTCGGGTGCCGGCCTTGCTGAGTCCGCCGTCATTGTGCCACTTACCGTCCCTCAGTTTACCCCGAAATGAACGCGTTCAAGATATCCTGCCGCGGACACCAGTTCAAGCGTAGAGCCGAGAAATTTAGACATTCATATAGGTAGCTGAAGAGCAATATACACAGGAAACATGCCGTACAATGTACAATCGATTCCCCCGTTTATCGCTCCTCATTCTATGGTATCTTCTCCCCTGCAACAATAGATCCCCAAAACCAAGAGCCCTCGAATATGCAAATCCTACCCCCCATAAAACCCCCGTGGAATCCATGCCGCCCTTGCCAAAAAAAAAGTTCCGAATCCAAACACAAACGCATGCAATTACCCTATTACAACCCTCGCCCCCTCTTTCCCCAGCACGCCCCTCTCCTTGGGCTTCGGGCTGTGCGCCCTCCCCTTCTTACCCCTCAGGAACCCAAACATGCCGCCGCTGCTCTCCTGCTTCGTCCCGTCCACGCAGTTCGCGTCTGTAGGCAGCGTTGCGTCCTGCCGCGCCAGCTCCGACCAGCTCCCCTTGCCGTCCAGCGTCACCTGCACGCCGCCGCCCGGACTCGTAATACGCCGGCCTGGGCCCGGTACCAGCGCCGGCGGGACGGGCGGTGGGTTGCGGCCGATGGACGGGGTGCGCTGCCTGTCTTCGGGAATGGGGCGGTCGCCGTTCGTCCTCGCTAGCGTCGCGGAGGTCGCTTCGTCGGTTGTCAAGGCCATGGGCTGGCCTTGTTGGGGCTGACAATGCGATTGAGGCGGCTCGCTGACACTGTCTGCGTCACCCATCCTGCTTCAGGTCAGTGGGTGCCGTCCCAGAGCTAGGGACGCCTAAAGCGGGAAACTCACATCATGGAACCGTACTTCTTCATCGCCGCAACGGTGTAGTCGAACTGCTTGAACTCCGTCTCAATCGACCGATACAGCTCATCCTCGCGAATCTCCTTGTCCGTGGCGTCGTCCTTTAACCTCTCGCGAGGCTTCTGCCGCCGCGCTCTCGCCTCCAGCGGCGCCTCTTCTAGCAGCAACTCCTCCAGATCGTACGTCGCGTCGAAGTTCGTCTTCTCCGAGGACGGCACAAACACGGGTTCTAGCCTCTTCTGTTCTAGGGCGTCGAAGTTGATGGGGCTGAAGAACTCGTGCTGCGTGAAACTTTCCCACGTGGACCCTAGCCGCTGATCCCGGTCGTGTTCTAGCGCGGCGCTGATTGCGTAGAGGCATTGTATCGATACCGGGGGTTGTGTCACGGGGAACTTGGGTTTTCCGCCGGTAATTTGCGCGTTGAGCGTTGATTCGGAACCACCATCGAAAGGACGCTATGCACAGGTAATGTTAGTAAAACAGTCTGCGTGGAAGGACGGCCAGGGTCCGACCGCTTGCCAAACGCCGAGTCGTGTTCGATGCAATCGTACCTTGTTGTATATGCACTCGTAAAACGTGACGCCGAGAGACCACCAGTCGGCTCGCACATCATACCCTCTTCCACTGTAGACCTCGGGCGCAAGATAGGCCAACGTCCCCGACTTGCTCGTCATAGACCTCCCAGGGACCACGTCTGAGGCAACATTCTGCGCATGAGGTTAGTGACACGGCCAGTTTTTGGGCGTCTAGCGCCGCGACGTGACTTACAAAATCCGTCAAATGGACATGCCCATCCGCGTCTAATAAAACGTTATCCGGCTTGACATCCCGGTGAATGATGCCTTGCCTGTGGACATATCTCAAAGCACAGCCCAGCTCAGCGATCCAGAACCTAACCGCATCCTCGGTGAACGTCTTTCTCGCTATGTGGAACCGCAAGTCGCCGCCGCTCATCAGGTCGACCACAAGATACCTGCGCGCCCAAAATCGTCAGTGGGGGCTTCAACAGCAAGGCAACGGGACCCTTGTGCTTACATGTACTCGACATCCTGGAAACTGTACCGCAAGTTACAGATGAACGGATGATTTACTTGCTCTAGCATTCGGCGCTCACGTATGATATTGCGGACACTCTCGGATCGTACAACTAAGAGCGAGCATGGTAAGCATCATGTCGCCAAGGGTGGATACGATAGAAGTTTGGGAGAAGGCTTGGACGGCGTACCATCATCCTTTCTGATGTATTTCAGGGCAAATGACAAGTTAGTGTCTTTCCTCTCGACAATTCGGACCTTGCCAAAGGCACCGCGGCCGACTACCCTTAGTAGTCTGAAGTGATTGAGATTCACTATGGCAGAGCATTCATGTTTAGCTGGTGTCGAGTGGTGTGTAGAGCTTGCTTGGGGGGGCATACCTTCGCCATCGGCATCGATGGGCTTTCCCTGGCTGTTGCCCATCTGGGTTTGGAGGGTCGGTGTGCGGACTGCGGCGAGGGAAAATCTACCGGCAGAGACAGAGAAACGCCGCTATATCATTCTTCGGTGCTAGACGGAAGGGGTCGTGAGAGCGCAATTGCACGTGTGGGCGGGACAATCGACGGTATCGACGAGATCGTGGGGTAGAGTCCGGCGAGGCGGGCTCGCAAGGGTATCTAGTCGAGATGGGGGCAGTCGACGGCGGGGAGTGGTTCCAGGTCCGGTCTTGACGACATCCGCACCGAGCCTCAACTGCAGAACGCAAAGTCGAAGAGAGGCCGAGCAGGGGCGGCGGTAAGGTCGAAAGGTCGAAAGGTCGGGGTGGTCCCGCGGCGGACGAGGGCGATGTGGATCGTTCGTGGAGGCGCTCGATTGGGGAACGGGTTATCGACTCGGTGGGGGGTTTCACGTCTGCCGCGGTTTCTGCGAGAAAGAGGAACTTGGACTTGGCTACTGCCAGAGGAGAGCGTGGAGCACACGAGCAGGTACAAATAGAAAAGGACGATGCCCAGATGTCCAAGTGGGCAAGAATCGGCGGTAGGAAGTGTCAGGATGCAACGACAAGGGTAATTGGCCTTTGTCCAGGGGTCGGCCGAAGAATTGCAGGGGTTGTCTCCTGGCGGCCTTTGCCAAAAAGGGACGGACAGCGGAGGCAGGGAGCGAGGCGTTTAAAGGCAAGCTACGAAGACAGGCAGGCTCCCCTTCTCCACGACAATGGGGATGCGGCTGCTCCTAGTACCCGCTGCGCTGTTCGCTTGCCAAACTAGCGCTTTCCCTGCCTTGTACTTGCTCTCCACCGCAAGTCCAATGGACCACGAGGAGGTGGGGACATTGGGGGGTTGTGTGCATCACAGGGAGGGGTGGGCAGGAGGATGCCGGCGGGCTGAAATGACAGGGGGACCTACCACATGTGGGTGTACGTACTATATGTACCTCGCAGCGTAGGCTCCCTGGGGTGGGGTGGAGGGTACCTCGTACTCTCAGAACACGCTACAAAGTACTTTGATAGGTCGAGACCTTGTATCAAGTACCGGCCGTGATTTCCTGAATGTGAGGTTACGAAAGTACTCTGTACGTTATCGAGGTTCCCTGGCCTCACTCAGTGCGAAGCCTAAACGAACCTCGATTCTCTGGATAGATCCTTCAGGTTCTTGCGAGGGGCGCCTTCCGACTTTCGTGGAGTGGTGACACCGCATGACTAGGTTGGGAATATTGGGATGGAAGGAGCAGTGGGGACGGTCGCACGGAATTTGCCATGTGGGAAGCAGGTGCTTCCTTGCACACCACCACGCGAGGCCGCCTTCCCAAGGATGACGGATATCAAACTAAAACCGTGCGATTCCAGCATCGATCGGCATTTGTGGCGAAGACCCATGGATACCGCCAACGCCTCTGACTGTCCAATATTGGCGTGGCTTCCATCCCATGCTTACCTTTCGACCCCAGGTTATCGATTCTTTCGCATGGTGCCAGCATCCGGAGAATGAGATCCTTGGCCAAGGCACATGTGATGTACCGAGAAGACCCTGGTCCTCACGCATCTCCGGCAGTATCGGTCTTAAGCAGGCAGGGAGATCCAGGTCCTGCCCATGGGGAAGCCCGGCAACGTATTGTCGGCGGCCTGAGGGCATGCCATGCGGTTACAGCACTAATCATCGGTAGTGCATGAGCAAGACGTGCGATGATCGACGCTGAGCGAGGGGGCAGGCCTTATCAGGACACTCATATGGCCCAATACCGCTCGACGTCCGCCACCGCCCGGCCACAGAAACCCGATGGCTTCTCGAGTCCGGTGTCCAGCCTCGTTCCAGCATGAGATCCCTGCATCCGAAGGCAATCCACAGGTTCCGTTGGGGGACTGCGGCATTGTGGCAGCGTTTCTCGCTATGCCGGTACTTCGACGCCTTGTGATGAGGCGAATCGATTTGCCCTCGTGCAGTGTCATGGTCACACCGAAACTGCGCGACGATAACATAACCTTGGTGGCTAACGCGCGTTCCAGTCCCCCCTCGAGCACCGCGATATCCACCGCCGGCCAAAAAGGCGCCAGGTACAAACTCGAGGGACTCACGGTCGATCCTGCCCTGCTCACGGGTCCAGCTCGGGCGTTGGATGCTATCGAAAGCGGTAACCAGCTCCGACCGACGGCGACAAAGTTCTTGGTACAAGCTGAAGGCGGTCTGGGATAGCGGCCTTGCCCCGCTGTTCTTGTTCTCGATAATCCGACAGAATGTCACGGATAGGCCGACGGGGGAGATTACGGACAGTGAGAGACCCTGAGGTTCTGTCAAAGTACAAGTACCCCGCTGCCTCTCCTGCGTTTGTACAGCGTATCAGACCAATACCACCCAACGCGGTAAAGCTGCTAACCCTTGCTGCCCACGTGCTGGGCGGTGTGGGCCTTCTTTTGCTGCAGGTGGACAATCCGGGAATGTCGCCTTTGGTGGGTGGGTCCCCGTGCGAAAACAGGCTACAACCACAGTTCCAGAATTACTGAGAAGGAATCACAAGCGAGATCTAACCCCTTGGGCAGGCCAGTCCAGCGATATCAAATTCTGCTAGAAAAATAATTTCCCGTGGATATTCGGCATCTGATTCTCTTTCTAGTCCGGAACGTGCTTGTTCGACGCCGACCCGCAGTGCGGCGGCTCTTGTGGACTCGGGACGATCAATTCCTGATACGTACACTCCTCCGTGTTTTAAGTGGGTTATATGACGAGCTTGTATCGACGGCGCGACGCACTCGCCTTTACACACCAGGCTATTGCGTTATTCCCCGATAGTGGATGGGCAGGCCGCGTATCAGAGGTCCGATTGCCAAAGGGCGGTGGAGAACGGGTACTCGCCGGTACCACGTACCTTCCCAATCGCCCAAAAGCAACTTCGGCACACCCGAGAGAAGCCAGCCATGACGTTCACTAGACACGGGAAGGCCAGCCAATGTCGTTGCGACCCCCACGCCACCCGTCTCCTTTTCCCTCTCGCTTCGGAAAGGGGAAGGCTTCCAGAATGTTTCCAGCCGGAGCCTTTTCTCCACATCGAATCTTAAAGTGACCAATCGCATCTGACGTGGCGTTCAACAGGTTGCGTCGGAGGGTTGTTCCGCAGCGAGTTTAACACACTCTCTGAAACTTCCAAGGCCATATCTCCCTTTGCCCACCATGTGGTGCGCGAAACTGCGTTGCAAGGGTAGGTTTTGCCAGAGGGTCCTCGGGGTTATTGAGTCCTGCTGGTGGAACGACAGCCCGTATTGCCCAGCGGTGCGAGACCATTGACGGCGAGGGAACTTGCCGAGTAAGTCCAGAAGATGGGTTCTCTATCCATCAGCCAAGATCCACTTCTTGGGCCCACGAACCTCGGCCCCACCTTGGTTTCTCCACGATTGTAGTGTGTCAGGTGAATCGGCGATCACGAACCCTGTCATTAACTGCCGATATTCCCGAAGTCGAGCTCAATACGGAGGACCAGCATTTACTGAGCACGATCTCCCGGCGGGACGGAGATAAGTGTCTCTCGAGTCCATCTGTTAGAGCGCCTCGGGCATGATTACGGGAAATAAATTTCGGAACCAGTATCAAAGGGAGAAGGCATGAAAGGAGCCAGCCACGCCCTGTGTTTTTAGTATCCTGCGGAATGGATGCCGTCGGATGCAGGACCGACGTCATACCCTCAAACAAACGCCCTCTGCCTCGCGCTCGCGCGTTTCAGGGGGGCGCCCTCGACGTACCGCTGCGGCGGTGTGTCTCTTGACTCGGATCGGTCTCCGAACGTGGGGCTACGTCGCTCCAATGCAGGACTTCGTATTTTCGCCTCCTTGCTGGTAGAGTATGATTAGATGGGAGGGAATGGAGGGAGACGCGGTTCGCCTGTGCATTCCAACCTCGCGACCGGGGCGCATGCAGAGTTCCGCTAGGGGCCCCGGAATGGGGGTCCAGTCTCCGCCGAGTATTGCTTCGACGTCGGACGAAGTAGGTTTTGCGGCCGCAGAATTGAGTTACCGACGCACTGGTAACGGCACGGGGCACAATGGCGCCCGCGTTCCATGCAAGGGGGTTGCGCGGGACGGGCAGCTGAGCCTTTCTCGAATTGGAATTCGGCTTTTCTCGCCGAGGACTGTCACGGTGGGCTCACAGGGTATGGTGTGACGCCTGCCTGGATTGGGCAGCGTACCAAGGGGGATGAAAAGGGGGTGGCACGCACCATTGTTCAACACGGTACGACGTTCCCCTGATCCCTCGAGATGTACAAGTATCTGGTCCATGCGTGAGACCTCGGCGCTTCATTCCATTGTAACGGAATGTCTTAATCCTATCTGCGTGACGGGGGGTAGCAATGATGTTGAGCGGGGAAGCAGGGTGCCATGGGACCATGGAAGGCTTCTCGAACTACCCGTTATCTTGCGGAGGGGACGCAAGGGGGAGGATGATGATCCTGCATTCTCGGGCGGCCGAGGACAGCTTCCGGCGGCGAAAGACGGTGTGCGAAGGCGTGCTTCGGTGTGATTGACGCAAGGGAGAGCGAAGTATTGGAGCTTCGAGGCGGGTTCGGTTGAATCCTCTCCCACTGTTCCACTGTCATTTCCGGCCGTAAACCCACGGGCGGTTTTGAGACGCGGTCGCGCCACAGAGTCCCGGCGCTCAGGTTGAAGCGAGGAGGCTTCCCAGGAATCCCCCGTGGTGTTCTCGGGTTTGACTCTGCTGACGGCGGGAGCTAGTTGTGCCCTGTGCCAGGGAACCGGGTTTGAACTCTGCTGTCGATATATGCCGAATTCAGAAGAGTGCACTGATGGAGGAGTTTGGGTGTTTTACCCTTGATGAGGTCGGGGTCCTTCGGGAATTCGGCGGTTAGAACCAACACACTCTCTGTCCAGTCGCCGTGGGATTGCCCAGCCGCTCGAGCGGAGAGAGAGCGTCATCATTCTCCCGAAACCGGGGCGACAATCCATCGGTCCTGGAAAAGCAACAATACCAGAGCACGAATACGGCCAGTAATAACAGGTTGCGGGCGAAACTGCGGCTTGGCCGAGGTTCACCCCGGATTGCATGGTGCTTTCCCCGCACTTTGGTTGAGGGGAAGCGGAGAAGATCGGCCGGCTCTGGGGTTAGTGTGGGGCCTGTCGGCATCCCCACCTCGTGCCGACGCCGAAGGAGGAGCGACTGCCCCCTCACTTTCGGTTGGTAGTCGGCATTCGTGAAGAGGGGATCAAGGACCATAACTTCGTTCAATAGAATCAGTAATTCACGTTTAAACCTGTCTCTCAACGCCAGCTCAGACAAGGACAGCAATTGAGGTAGGTGTAAGCCACCGGGTCACGTAAACAGGGAGTCAGCTGCTGATGCGGGGAACCTTCAGACAAGCTTCGAACCGATCCCATACAGTCACTCTCCAGATCTCACCATGCTTCCTCTAGCAAGGGCGCTCCCCAGCGTACGTACTGCCCCATCCTGCCCATTGAATACGTCTATTCGTCAGCTAACCCCTCGCAGGCCGCCCAGCGGGCGTCGAACCTCCTTCGGACCATCCAGTTCACTCACCCGCCAAGCTGCCCGTGCCACTCGAACCCCAGCCACCACCACCACAAGTCGCCAGCCAGCTTCATCCAGAGGAGCGCGGATGCGAACCGGCGGTACGCGACGCCCGCCGACGGGCCGCTGTCCAAGGAGTATGCCTTTGAGATGGCGGCGTCGTCGATCCGCTTCGGGCCCGGCGTGACGCAGGAGGTCGGGAAGGACCTGAAGAACCTGAAGTCGAAGAGGGTCGTTGTCGTGACGGACCCGACCGTCGACAACCTGTTTCCAATGCAGCAGGTTAGGGAAAGCCTCGCGAGGGAGGGCATTGAGTACACGGTGTATAACCAGGTCGCGATTGAGCCCAAGGACACTTCGTATGTTTTCCGTCTCCAATGTGGGGTCATCTAAGCTAACGATGTACTATAGAGTCAAACACGCCATTGATTGGGCTAAGGCACAACAGCCTGACGCCTTCCTCGCGGTCGGCGGCGGCTCCGTCATCGACACCGCCAAGCTCATGAACCTCTACACCGCGTACCCCGACGCGCCCTTCCTCGACTTCGTCAACGCCCCCCTCGGCAAGGGCCGCCCCGTCGACAAGCCCCTGCACCCCCTCATCGCGGTCCCCACAACAGCGGGAACCGGCTCTGAGACTACAGGTACCGCCATCTTCGACCTCACCTCGCGCCGCGCCAAGACGGGCGTCGCGCACCGCAATCTCAAGCCGCTCCTCGGTGTCTGCGACCCGCTCAACATGCGGACGATGCCCAGAGCCGTCAAGGCGAGCTCGGGGCTCGACGTGCTGTGCCACTCGCTCGAGTCGTGGACCGCGATCCCGTACAACGAGAGGAGCCCGCGGCCCGCGGACCCGATTCAGAGGCCGGCGTATCAGGGGGCGAATCCGATTAGTGACGTGTTCTCTATGCATGCGCTGAAGAGGACGGTGGAGTTCTTGCCCAGGGCTGTGAAGGACCCTGAGGATCTGGAGGCGCAGAGTGAGATGTTGCTTGCTGCTACGCTTGCTGGCGTGGGCTTTGGAAACGCGGGTGTCCATCTCTGCCACGGTATGTCCACACTCTCTGCCCTTCCCATACATCCTCTTGCCCGTCCTCTATGGGCCAGTACATTATGACTAACATCGGGAAACAGGCATGTCCTATCCCATCTCTGGAATGAACCCCGGCTACCGCCACCAAGGCTACGACGTCCCGCAGCCCATAATCCCCCACGGCGTCTCCGTCGCCGTCACCGCCCCCGCCGTCTTCCGCCTAACCGCCGCCTCCAACCCGGAGCGCCACCTCGCGGCCGCCGAGGCCTTTGGCGTCGACGTCTCGCGCGCGAGCAAAGAGTCCGCGGGTGAGATCCTCTCGGACGCGCTCGCCAGGTTCCTGGAGGACCTGGGGGACCAGCCTAGGGGCCTGAAGGATCTGGGCTTCGGGAGGGGGGATATCGAGGGGTTGGTGGAGGGGACGCTGCCGCAGAGGAGGGTGGTGGTTTTGGCGCCGGGGATGGAGGGCGGGGAGAGGGATCGGGATGTGCTTAGGGGGCTATTTGAGAATTCGATGGAGCGTTAGGGGGTTGGTAGTCTGCTTATGGCGCGTGATACGGGGTCGTTGGGGTGAGAGGGGTGTATATACTGCTTTTGGCCAGTAGCAATGCATTGAGAATGACTTGGTCTCTCGTTTCGGTCTTCCAAACTATTCGTCTGGCGGTAGCCACCAGTCACGGATGAGTGGTGTCTAGTGTATATACGACGTTTTCGCAACTCCTCATGGGCCTCGGCGTGTTATAAAGAGATACTACACTATACATAGTTCCTTTGATGCTATGGCGGTTAACTCTTCTTCCCTGATTTCCCGTTTACACTTTAGCCTGGTAGATCACACGGAGGGAAGTACTAGTATATACACGATGCTTTCATGAAACTTTGAAAACAGAAACTCTCCAGCTACCTCATATGCTATTTCTAATTTCTCAACGACAACGACAATTCCTTAGGGACATTCTACGACTCTCCCATTAATTATGGCCAAATCAACCAGCACTAAGAAACCAGGTACGATGATAAAGTCCTCAGTCGTCTCGGCCTTGGCGCCAACGACCACTTCAGCGATGACCGCCGACCCAAATATCGGGTACAAATTTCGCGTCCTGCTCTACGATTTCCGTCACATCTCCAAGGACTACTCCTCGCAAGGCCGAATACTCATGACCACGGACCCCCTTTACATCAGCGGACCTTACTTCACGACCGACGAGGCCGCGCTCCTCAAAGGGGCTATCGTAGACACCTGGAAGCCCACGTACGACCCGGACTCACACGAAGACTGCGATGTCGATATCGCCGCGGAGTATGATACGCCCATGAGCGTGCAGGAGACCATTGAGGGATGCTTGGAACTATTCTTCGAGAAGCGGAGGGCGAGTGGGGACTCCAGGCCGTGCAGTCCGCACGATATGGCACCGCTGTACGAGGCGGGGTTTGGTATTGGGAAGGCCGAACTCGAGGAGGAAGGGTTCTTGGGGCGGCTGAGGAGGTCTGGGCTGCCAAGGCGTGATGAAGAGAATGGGCCTAGCGGGCAGCAAACTAAGAAGAATGCGAAGAGAGGAAGAGGGTGAGCGGCCAGGGTGACGCATGCGGCATTATCTCCTGGGGACTGGGGTGATTCCTTCGGGGAAGCGGCCGAGAGAAGGATGCGCCTGCAGCATCAAGCCTTTAGTAGCGCCGGGGCTACGAGGAAGCGGACCTCATCGTGGGCCAGTCGCCTCGCAAGCAGGGGCGCAGTCCCCGCAGCGCCTCCACTTCTGGGGCGGACGATCATCAGTGGTACGAGAGATCCCGCATGCCGGGACAGGTGTGACATCCCCAAGCACCGAAGGGCGGCTTGCGTCTCTGAGCATCTGCCTGGGGAGCGGAAACCCGCCGGCACATTCATGTGAGTGTGTCCTCTTTGTGATGCACGCCAAGTACCTTGTCCTCGGTGTAGCGCGACTCGGGAGGATTCCTCCGCCGGTCCCGCGATGAAGGCCAATCAGGCTCGGTACTCGCGCGGCTCGGGGATAAGCTGGCTGGGTGACAAGGCAGCGAAGGTACCCAGCGTGAATTGCACGGCCCTCCCGCGCCGAAGACCGTTCCCGCAGATACCTACTGGTCACACTCGCATTCTGTGCCGCGGGACCTGGCTAGAGTCGGCATTCTGGAACGTTTGGGAGGGGGGCAACGTCGCTTATCCCCGAACCATCCGCCCTGCCGCAGGAGCTGTCAGGAGGTTGGCGGCGGATGACGACACACCGAGTTGGGCTGCTTGCGCTCCGATTGTCGGCACGTAAAAAGTCGCCGTAGCCAGCAGTGAGATTATTAACACTCTTGTGGATTCGGACGAGCAAGGACTTCTCTGCGAGCCCGAGACTTCTCCATTGCACTTGCCGTGGCGCAATGTCCCTAGGGCGAACTTTATCCAGCACGGGGGTGGCCGAAGCGAACCTGCGCTGGAAGGAGCGGGCCCAGGCCTGAGGCGGACCTCACGCGGGTGCCTTGCCCCTCCTGTACACCCATAGTGCCCACCCCACCCCCAAGCCCCTGTGGCCCCCCCGACCCCGTCTTTCCGACCGCATAACGGCTGACAAATTGCCATGTCCCGCACCTTTTCTCCCCCCCTCCATGGGATTCTGACGCATTTCTTGCCAGACAGCCCAATCCTTCCAATAGCCGTTGTCCTCCTGGCCATCGATCCCCTATCGTCGGAGAATCGCATTTCTGAGTGACTCAGGCAGCCAGTTTCCTGCATACGCAAGTTTCAAGTCTCTTCCAGCACGCTGCCGCTCTGGCAGTTTCGTAACCTAGCATCCGGCATCGCCATCGCCTTCGCCCCGCAGTCGCCTCACGCCGAAGCAACGAACCTGGCAGGTCGGGACCTTGGAAGTCAGCTAACCCCATCGTGTTCGGCCTCAGGCGCTTTTATTCGCTCTTTCGTCATCGTCGGTGAAGTGCGCACTGGGAGGATTCCCTGGTTCCCCGCACCCTGTTCGTCACCCCCCGCCTGATAGTCGCGGGAGAGGAGGAACTGCCTGGAGAAGCTTGCGGGAACCGTCGCCTGTTGACCGGACCGCACGGCTTTCTCTGATCTCTTCTGTGTACCCTCTTTTCATTCTGTCACGCCTCATTTGCCACCGCTTGGCCATCACGCTCGGACGCCATCATAATCCACCACCAACCGAGGTTCGCGCTACTTGCCAATTGAGATACCATGGCCTCCGGATCGAACGCTCAGAACGGGTTCCCCCACTACCTGTCTCCCGAACAGCAGCAGCTACTGCTGCAAGCCCTGGCGTCGGGCCAGAACAAGCAGGCCCCTCGCCGACCCATGTCGAACAGCGTCTTCCCCATGCAGCCCACGTCGCTCGAAGCCTCCCCGGAGCAGCGGAACGCCATTTACAACGACCTCCACGGGAGCCCCTACATGGACAACTACGACTTGGATTTCGGCGTCGACTCGAGCTTCGACTTTGACGCCTCGGTCCTCTCCAACCCTGTTCCTGACGATGGGAGTGGGTCTGTGAAGTCAGACACGCCGGAGAACGAGGGCGCGGAGAAGCGGGCACGGGACGAGGAGGACGAGGATGAGGCCAGCCCTGATGGAAACGACGCAAAGAGGCGGGAGAACGGGGAGAAGGTGCCCAAGAAGCCTGGTCGCAAGCCGTTGACATCCGAGCCGACGTCGGTGAGTTTCGAACTACCCGAACAGATTGCCCGGTACTTATGTACGATCTGTTTCTAACCATTGCCTGTTACCAAATTATAGAAGCGCAAGGCTCAGAACCGCGCTGCTCAACGCGCATTCCGTGAGCGCAAGGAGAAGCACCTGAAGGATCTGGAGACCAAGGTCGTCGAGTTGGAGAAGAAGTCGTCAGTGACGCACAGCCAGAACAACAGCCTGCGCAAGCAGCTCGAGACGGTAACGGCAGAGCTGAATGAGTATAAGCGCAAGGTGCGGCTCTTGAACCCGGGCCGGTCAGCGTCGGGCGGTCGGCCCGCGGTCGGAGCTGGCAACCAAGGGCTTCAGAACCTCAACAACATCGACTTCCAGTTTGAGTTCCCCAAGTTCGGATACCTCCCTGGTCCCCCGCAGAACAACAACAAGCAGACCGGACACAAGTCGACCTCGTCCTCGCCGTCTAACCCGTCCCTCAATGCCATCAACTCGAACGACCGGGGTAACCGGGCCTCATGGCATGCTACGGGCCACTCGAATGGCGCGCCTGCGCATGCCAACGACGTGCACCGTTCGCCCACGTCTCAGTACGATCTTTTCGGTAGTCTTCCCGTCTCGAGAACGAGCTTGGACTCGGGTCATTACAGCCTCGGGAGCGTCACCACAGGCTCTCCTTCGGGGTCTTCGCATTCGAATCTCGGTCCGAGCTCGTCTTGCGGCACCTCGCCAGAGCCACACAACCAGTCTCCCATGGGATTCAAGCCTGTCGACACAATGACGACTATCGGCGAAGAGCAACCGCATATGTCTACGACCAACAACGGACACGGTAAGTCGCTCACGAGGACATGCTATCGACCACGGAGCTGACTAGTTGTAGGGAACCACTTTGGCGATCCATCCGCAGACCTGAGCTTCGACTGGTTGGCGCAGCAGAACGGCGGCCAGTTCGACCCGCAGCTATTCACCAATTATCGCGAGCCGCAAAACAACATCTTGAACTTCGAAGACAGCTTCTTCAGCGATGCGCTTGACGCGGACTTCTTGACGCCATACAACGTGCCACATGAATCAGCGCCGCCGCATAAGAATCTCATCGCGCAGATTAACGAGCAGCAGGAGGCCATCGACCCTATTGTTGTCAAGAGCGAGCCGGCGAATACCAAGGAGGACCTGAACTGCGTCGAGCTCTGGTATGTCATTTCATTGTCGGATTTCTGTGCAGCATCCAGACTAACAGCATCTAGGAACAAAATCCAAACATGCGACAAGGTGCAAAGCGGAGGCTTCGACCTCGACAGTCTCTGCTCCGAGCTCCAGACGAAGGCGAAGTGCTCGGGCGAGGGCCCCACAGTCCAGGAGCAGGAGTTTGAGACTATACTCGGGAAGTACCTCGGCGACGACTTCGTCAAGAAGTGCGGGTTCGATCTGCCTGGGCAAAAGCGCCAGGGGCAGCAGAAGGCGTAGTGGGCGTCGCGCTACGCTTGTCCATTTCTTTTTATCCTTGTCGTTCTTCTACGCCCGCTTAGGACAGAAACGATTCCTCTCACTCTTTTTGCGGGATTTCTGGGATAGGAGTGGAAACGAAGTACGACCGGTCGGAACTTGGAGTATAACGGCCAGATAAAAAAAGAGCACGGGAACATTACGGCGTTGATACGTGATCCTAGAGACAAACTGGCTTTGGGACTAGCGCGGGGTGGTTTAAGGGCAAATTTGGATGATGCCGTCTGTACGGATTGGATTTTGACTTCAATAGCTTTGTCTTGTTTTACGCGTTGGGGTTTGGGGATGGAGTTATATGTTTATGAATGCGATGTATCTGAAATAGGAACACATTTGAGAGCGCTTGCTGCTCTGTCTTTTGTAACTGCTATGGATATACTTTGGTGCCTGTGAATCAAATCCTACTTCGAAACTCAGGGAGGCGCCCCGTTCAGTCCTGGGATATCTTCCAGTTCGCGCAGAGAGGTGATTCACCGTTCCTCATAAAGAAGATGGTCTCGAACCGAGTGACGTCACCCGCCGACCGCGGCCAGCTCCCCGGACTGGCGACGTCATTGTGCCAGGGGCATTGCGTGCGAGGCTCAGCGACGATCCCTCGTCCCGGGGTAGCGGGCGGGGTGTAGAGGTTGAGTGATTAGAATTAGTGCTAAGAGCTGAGCTTACACGCTCGTGTATAGCTTTGAGGATGTCTGAACGTTTGGGGTGGGAAATGCTAGCGAATCGAATGACAACGTGCCGTGTCGGCGCATGCTGTTGGGAGCGCCGATCCTTCGCAGGGTGCTTGTCCGCGCGTGCTTGACCTTGATGGGATGGTACGAGGTACCTCGGCAGAGCCCGACCTTAACGACACCGAGAAATCCGCAACAATGGAGTTCCGGAAGCCCTATTGCCCATGGTTAGCCACCCAATGGATGGCTGTGATAGACGTAGGGCTGAAAACATCCATCTCATGTTCGGAGTAACCTCTTTGAGGGTTTCTTAGAGCTCCACTCCCTCGCCTCTGACGCAAGATGGAGGGGGATGGTTCGCGCCCGCATGTGCATGACTAAGCGCCCAGACCCGGCCCCTTTCTTGGCGTTCCTGGTCCCCGCAACGACGAGCATTCCCGTGGTCTGACGCTCATACCCCAAACCGCTGCTACCTAACAGCTTCCTGTTCCCCATACACGGATAACCTACCTTGCAAAACTTGAGAGAGCATTGCTTTCTTAACCTCCGCATTTAGTCCTACGGTTCCCATCTTCCTAGGGGTAGCCGAACTCCCGTTCCACTCGAGCCGAACCGCGCTTGTCCGGACGACAGCGACCATGGACGTAGCGTACGACCACATCCAGGAAAACTCGTATCCTAAGGGGAACGAGGAGGGGAAGCAGGAGGCGGGGGCCCAGGAGAAGGCGGAGCAGCCGACGCTGAACGAGGACTTCCAGGAGGCGTACAAGGCCTTCTCGGCGAGTCCGTGGGGGTCTCGGATCGGGGGGTTCTTTGGGAACGTGGTTAAGCAGGTATGCAGCGGACACCGCGACACATGCCCTTACTTGAAGAAGGGGGGGGGGGTTGTGCCTGATATGTGCGGGAGCTGACTGGAGGACAGGGCGAGCAAGTCTACAGCCACGCCCAGCAGGAACTCACCGCCGTCGGCGGCGAGGCAACCCGCGGCTTCACGGACCTCCGCGAGTCAATCATCAACCGCACGCGCTCCCTCTCCTTGACGGGCGGCCAGCCCTCCGGCTCCGACGAGACGCGCGACGCCCCCGATGCCGACAGCCCCGCGGCGCCGACGGCCGCGAGCTCCAGCACCGCCGACGACGCGACGGTCCTCGCGCGGCTAAAGTCCGAGGCGGCGAAGCGGCTGCAGGACCTGCAAAAGGCGGAGGACGCGGCGGACGAGGCGCTGCTCCGGTACGGGGCCAACATCCGGGACTTCCTGAAGAGCGCCGTGACGATCAAGCCGCCGTCGGAGGGCAGCGAGGTGATTTTCGAGAGCAAGGACGCGCAGGGGAAGCGAGTTATCCACACGAGCCGGTTCGATGCGCAGCTGCACGTCATCCATACCTCGCCCGACAGCTTCAGCAAGGACCCGGATGCGGCGGAGTATGCGAGCTGGGCCGAGGGGTTCGACGTCGATAAGAAGACGGAGGATATCAGCGCGGATCTGGCGAAGTATCCCGAGCTGAGGGCCACGATGGAGAAGCTTGTTCCCGATAGCATTTCCTACGCGGACTTTTGGAAGAGGTATTACTTCCTGAGGCACAGCATTGAGACGGCAGATGCGCGCAGGAAGGATCTCCTCAAGGGTGAGTTATCCGACCTGCCCCTATCCCCATTTCCTCCCCTGGTTGGGGACATCGGTGATTAACCTCGGCCTTGCAGCTGCCTCTGCGGAAGACGACGTCGGCTGGGGCGACGACTCCGACGACGAAGACGACAAGGAAGCGGGCCCGAGCCGCGACGCCGACGCCAAGCCCAAGGGCCCCAGCTCGACTGGGTCCTCGACGACGCTCCACGCCCCTGCCCAGGCGGGCGCCACGCTGAAGCCCAGCAGCGCGAGGCGGTCCTCCAACGACGAGAAGTCGCAGACGGGGAGCGACGCGAGCTACGACGTCGTGGGCGCCGCGTCGGGGGTGCCGAGCCAGGCGCCTAGCAGCCCCAAGGAGGCGAGGAAGGATGACGACAGCGACGAGGACTGGGAGTAGTCGGGGCTCTGGTCCCCTCTGATTTTGGTATCTCTTTTGGAAGCTTTGTAGGGTTGTCTGTTTTAACGGCGCTAGTCGGGGTTTTGGGTGTCTTATCGTTTTGTAGCTTTGTTACTGTCTGGTCTTCCCTTGCGGGGGGTTGTATATCGTATCCGAGGAAGAACCAGGCGTTTATACATGTCTCTTCCCCGAATGAAAGCGGTTTCCTACCCACGTACGGGACGTCTTGCGCTCTTCTAATGACAGGGAGGGAAACAAAAGGGGAATCTATTATCTCTTGCGCGTAACCTTCGTAAACCCATCCTCATCAACCTCAGGCGGCGCCCTCTCCCTAGTCTGCACCAGCGCCGGCGCCTCGTCCATATCCACGTCCGCACCGCCGTCCCCGTCCTCCTCGCTATCCCAGTCCGTGTCCTGGTCCTGGTCCTCCCCGCGCTTAAACTGCTCCAGCCCCTTCCCCTTGTTGTCCCCCCACTTTTTCCTCAGCGCCTCGACGCCGTCGAAGCGCCCCTCGGCGCACCCGCGCCGCACGCGCACGATCTGCTCCGCGACCCTCCAGAGGGAGGGGTCGTTGTCTTCTAGCAGCAGTTCGAACTCGTCCTCCATTACGCCCTGGAGGAACTCCTGGATGTAGAGGTTGTCGATGTCGTCGGCTCTCGAGGAGCTGGCATTGTTGGCGCTGTTGGTGGAGGAGGGGTTGGAGGGGTTGTTGGCGGTGGTAGGGGCGGGGGCGAAGGGGGGGAACAGCTCCGACACGGCGCCCGCGAGCCAGTCGCGCTTGTCGGCGGAGTCGGGGCCGCCCAGCTCGTTCGTCACGGCGAGGGAGAGGTCCGGCCAGAGGTGTAGCGCGAGGGCGATGCCCTGCTCGAAGTTGGACTGTCTCGTTTCTGCGGCGCGGCGGGGTATTAGCCTCCCTGTCTCTTTCTTTCTTCTCCCTCCTTCTCCCTTTTTATTTTTTCTGCTAAAAGTTTTCTTTGGGAAGCTAGGGAGGAGGGGGAACGGGGTTTGGTGGTGAAAAACGTACCCACGGAGGGAAGCTCGGGGGGTGAGGTCGTCGCCATGGTGGGCTTTGTTTGCTGGTCGCCGGTATCAAGATGCGCTCCCCCGCGAGAATCTTTTTTTGTGAAAGTGACGGGGAGTTGGGCTTGGCTTTTGCGGCAACCCCTCCTTACGGCTTAGCGCCGAGATTATGTAACACCCCACTAGTGCTAATCCCCCACCTTCAACTCTCCCCGCCAAAAAATACATCGACGCCGCCAGCTTTCGTTCCCCCGACAGGGCGGGTTGCTTGTAAGTCTGGCGATGGTACAACGCGGCTACTTGGGGTTGGGGTGGGGCACAACCTCCATAAGTTAAAAGTGCGTGCCTATTTTAATTTCAGCTTGAGGCAGACGTCGACGCTTGCCGCATAAAGGCTACTGTACAAGGACGTCGCTTCAGCGCTCTAAGTAAACTTGCTCAAGAAACATGCTGCATGGGCAACTTGAAGACTCCGGTTTCCACGGACATGAACAGCGGCCGTCGAGCCCTGAAACTTTTCCTTTCCATACTACCTCGCCAGACTTCCCACTGAGGAATCCTTCAGAGGCATTCGTACCAACGTCTAAAGCACTAGAAACGACGCGAGACTCATCGCCGCTTCCATCGGGAAGCTCACCGATAGCATTGCTGCTAGCGTCAGATAGGAAGTCGCCGCGGCCATTGGGATACTTGGCCAACAACTCGCGCATATGCCCTTTCACGCTAAACTCTTGTCGGTGGTCTTCGCAACGGAAGCAGAGGGTGAATGTACGCAAAATATTGGGACTTACACGCCCCACAGGGAGGACCAGTTAACAGGCCAGAGGCCCGCGACGACAATATCGTGTCGCCTTATCGCGTTCGTTTTAGTCCTCGATAGTAAATGCTCCGGATCGGGGTAACTCACATTGTGTATAATCTTAGTCTGTCCTCAAAGTCCTCCCTGGGCTCGGACTCTTTCATCTCTTGGATATACTTGTCGATGTGCATGCGGTCTGTGTGGTGCCGGGACGTGTTCATCGGGTCATATCGAGAGGTATTCATCGTCACGAGCTCAACTTTAAGCGTACTGTTAGTCCCCCGCACACGCATCAGAAGCGACACCAGTGTGAAGCAACTCACTCGCGATGCCCGTAACAGCAACACGCATCAAAGACGATAAGCTTCCCAGTATCCTTATCCAATTCCATTTTCTCATCACATAGATCCCCATGTACCAACACCGGCTCGATGCTCCGGCCCCCCGTCTGCAAGGGCCTCAGCAGCCGCGGAACGACTTTGGCGAAGAACTCCTCCGCCACCTCGGTGAACTCGGGATCCGGTCCCCGCATCTCCTGCTCCCATGCGATGTCGTTCCTGAACATCCGGGAGAAGTACTCCCCCCAAGTATCGCACCATTTGTTGTCGATGCGCGTGTACCCCTTGAACGTCGGCACATGGAAGCCGAACTTCCCGTTCGGAGGCACGGTCCCGTGCATCTGCTGCATAATAGGCGCCAGTTCTACTTGGATCACGCGATGTGGCTCGAGGACACGGTATTCCGTTAGGAAGAAGGCGCCCGTCGTGTCGGAGGAGGACTCTGAGCCCAGTGTACCTCGCTAGATGATCTCGTGCTCTCAGCTCCGTCCGAGTCAATCTGCAAATGGAGATCCTGGTACATCTAGCGTATCCCTCAATAATATACTTGGAAAAGAGAAGAGCAAACGTCATTGGGTAAGGCGACGGGGATATGATCGCGGCCTCGCACCTTTATCAAGGGCGGGGGCATTGCCCCGGCTGGACAAAGACGGACTCGGCTCCATTCCAGAGGTCTCCAGGGATGCTGCTTGTAGCGGCGATGGCCTGAAATTTGCGGGACGCTAGCCACAGCGAATCCTCTCGGGCATCCGGTGACGACGCCGGTGACGACTTCGGTGACGTTTCGGCGTCGGCTTGGCGTATGCTTGCCACCCAACGCATCACCACGATGGGAGCACACAAGCACGAACCATTCCATACAAAGGCATTGGCACGGAATAGAAGGCAGTACGGCACTCCTTCCCTGTCACTGGCGGCGCGGCCTGTCAATGTATCTTCGGGTCACACAAGCACTGGACTTAGGATTAACGGCAACAGTCCCATCTTGATCGGCCACAGTATTGGGGGGAGCTCGTGATCAAACAGGCCTACATCTACGCGCGGGAGCAGGGCTCGGACCAAGACTTTGCCGAGCAACTCCAGTGCGTCTTCTTCCTCGCAACGCCGCACCGCGGATCCGACTACACTGGCATGCTCAACAATATCCTCAAGGCCACCGGCTTCCTGTCCTCGAAAAACTACCGGACCTGACGAAGGACCCGACGTCTATGCACATGATGAATGAAAAGCTCTGTCGCTACGCGGACGACATCCACATCTTTTCATTCTTTGAGCCTCTGAGGATGGATATGTGTGTAACATCGGCTCTCATCGTGAATAAGTCCTCAGCCATCCTCGGACCTGAGTTCCGAACCGAAAGGGTGCAGTACATGAACTCCAACCACAGGGACATCTGCAAGTTCGACGGGCCCAAGGACCTGAACCACCCCACCATACGAAACAGTCTCTCCACGGCGATTGAGATCCTCCTAAAGGATACCATAATCGACTCTGCCGCGGCGGCAAAGGCCCAACCCGCCACCCTCCAGTCGTACCTCGGCCAGAAGGGCCGCCCAGAAGGTGACCATCACAAGGTGGGAGGTTCCTACCACTGGATAGAGCATCGTGACGGCTTCCACGACTGGTTTGGCTACGCGGCCGCGCATTTTAGCCAGCACGTTCACTTTACATCACCCTAGGCCGGCGATCTGCTCTCAGCACTTCATGCCTTCTTCAAAACAAAAGTACAGTCCTGGATCGAGCATGCTTCCGCAAAGGGGAACTTGCACTACCTACTAAGGACGGCGCGGAATCTCCGCGGATACTTGGATCGGAGAGTAAAGTACGAGCCGCCGGTCATCATGCCGGCGAAGATTTAGGCCACTGGTCGGTGGTCCTCACGAGGCTCGTAGCTCGGTTCGGAAACGCGCTCGTGTCTTCGCCCTTGTCGGTTTACTTTCTTATTCCGCCGCTGGCTCCGACGAAATCCGCCATTCATACCCAGTTCGGGAAGACACCGGGTGGCATGTCTCTGGTGGGGAACAACGTTGCGTGGGACGATTTCCCCACGTGCGTACGGCTCGACAGCAAGAGCGCCGTGAAACTGCCATGTGGGCTAAGTTCCATCGCCGTCGGGATGATATCGGGCGAGATGACACTGTACAGCCATCAGAGCTTCTAGAAAGAGCAGGTTCTGGATTACGGGTCGTAAGTCGATCGGCTGCACTTCGATAGCACTGGCAAGCTGCTCATCTCCTCAAGCACGAGTCGCCTCGCGGCGTGGGATACGCAAGGTAGCCTGAAGTGGAAGCGTGAGATGGGCCGCTCTCTAGTGATGCTCGACTCTTCCGAGGGCGCCATTGTAGGCTTCACACCCCACGGGCATCTCCTCAGTTGGAATGCGCA
The DNA here is from genome assembly GCA_017657125.1 of Scopulariopsis brevicaulis. Classification (NCBI taxonomy): domain Eukaryota; kingdom Fungi; phylum Ascomycota; class Sordariomycetes; order Microascales; family Microascaceae; genus Scopulariopsis; species Scopulariopsis brevicaulis. Next base: position 52,760 of record JAGFNX010000118.1, read on the forward strand.
GACGGAGATACTCCTTGGCGACGAGACCTACGCACACCGCACGCCGGATAGCGAGATGGGGAGGGCGAGGCGGCGGGCGGCATCCATGGCGGCCATATCGCCAGGGATGGACATGCTGGCCATCGCGTACATGGCGCAGCCTGTATGCCTTTGGTTCCGGGAGACGAATGGTTTCATCGGATGGGCGATCGATGACCGGGGAGGGCACCCCGTCACGGTCATATTCAACCCAAACCCCGAGGTCAGCATGCTGCTCGTTGCATACCGCGACTGCCAACTCGAGTTGTTCCATTCGTACTCTGGGGCGCACATCCACATATCGGCACTGGCACTAAGCGACGATGATCTCATTGCGTCTGGCGACACGTTCGGGAATGTTTTCGTCTATAGGCTCGACGCGAGCTCATTAGCTGTCAATGTCGGACCTGTCAAGTTGCGCGTGAAGCTCAACAAGTCAATCCGGAAAGTCATATTCGTGCCTGGCAGCCTCCTCCTTGTCGCAACGGCAGACTGTGATAGAATGTTCTCACTTGAGTTGCGTTTGTACGGGGGAGCTGAGGGTCAGCAGGATAGGGGGCACGTCCAGTGGGCGCTTGGCTACGGAGTCGAGCGGGGGCTCCGCCTGTTCTGTATCGAGAACCAGATACCGAAGGAGTTTGACGTTGGGAGGTCCCCTGCAAGGGTCTGGGAGGATATACGACTTGAGTATGACGTTGGGAAAGGGGTGGAGGAGACGACCGTCACGCTCGCGACGATGCACGACAATGTTCTCGTGATGGACACGCGTCGGACGCAGGGACACGCCGTGACAAGCTGGCCCCTCCTATTCGACCTTGGAAAGGTGGAAAAGACAGAAAGCGGCAGCGCAGTGGCACCAATGCCCCTCGCGTCGAGACTGGCCTCCAAGGTCCGGCGCATGGTCGTCCCCCGCCCGGACCTCCATTCGCACGACCGGCTGCTGTTCCTCAGCGGTGGGAATTGGTTGTGTAGCGTGGTGCTGGCGGAGCGCGAGGTGGAGCCATACGTGCGGTACTTCCTGGTGCCGAACGAGTTCTCGGCGCAGGCGGGCGGGGATGAGGTGTTGCCTGTTCGGACGATTGATGACGACGTTGTGTTTTCGGTAAGGGGCGAACCTGCGGTTGTTAAGGGGGTTGAAGCATGAGTATATTAGGGAGTTGTAATTTGGATGGGGCTGGACTGGGGAAGGTTCAGGGGCATGGGTAGGATGTTTAAGGGGTTTCGGCCAAAAGTTTGGCTGCTGCTCTGCTAAGGAAATTGGAATAATACCTATACGGGCAATAAATGTATATGTAAGAAAAGGACGGGATCTGATGATATAGAGAAAGGGAAAAGAGCGCGGGGTAAGCTCAACCCAGATGACCTAAGATCCTCACCAACCATCAAGGGGATCTGATGTTGAAGACTCGCAAAGCAGAGTTGGTGGTGGTCGAGAGTGGATTCCCGGGACTGGCGGGAGTGCAGGTCACCGAATGTGGGACAACGCGCTAAGCCTATCCTGGTATGAAGGTAATCAGACGTGGCTTGGCATGACATCAGAGATTGAGGACTCGGCATCTTTGCTTGGCGCACACAGACTTGGCTGGCCAGGAACCTCCTTTCGCGGCGGCGTCGGACGAGATGGCTCCCTCCATTTCGCCCTCTCACAATGCCGGCGACTCGTTGCTTTCATATAATTACTTGTTTTTGAGGATATATTCTTATCTGCGGAGCATTTCAGTCGCGTCTGACCGAGGAATGCGGCGTTGCCACCTGACGACGACTACTTTCCGCTTCTCGATAAACGAACCGTTGCCGCCATGAAACTACTTTCGACGGCAACGGTCTCGATGGCCGTCACGCCGACGGTTATCGGCACTTTCTTCTCACACGTACGCATTGGAACCCCCATCTACCCCCGGGCGCAAACCGCGGACTCCCACAACCCGCCACCCCTACTGACATGTCCAGTACCTCCACCGCAAATCCCGCCACCGCAAGCCAACCGCCCACCTCTCCTACGACGAGGGCCTCAACGTAATCCGCGCCTTCCTCGAGTTCGCGTCGCGCCACACCGTCGAGGAGCTCCAGGCCTTCACCGCCCAATGGGTGCCGCACCCGCAGTGGGTGAAGGTCAAGCACGCGACCATCCCGGACGCGCAGACCTCCCGCGCCGCCGACCTGATCCGCGCGCAGCTCGGCGAGGACGGCGTGAAGAGGGTGGGCGGGGCGACGTGGTGGGAGTGGAGGAAGCCCCAGTCGCCGCTGCGGGCCGAGTGGATCGAGATGCGGGCGGACTACCAGGATCGGAAGAAGGGCAAGGAGCCGGGGAACCGCGTCATGCTGTACGTGCACGGCGGGGCGTACTACTTTGGGAGCGTGGATGAGCACAGGTACCAGATGCAGCGGCACGCGCGGAAGCTGAAGGCTAGGGTCTTTGCGCCCGAGTATCGCCTCGCGCCGCAGTTTCCGTTCCCCTGCGGCGTGCAGGACTGTCTCGCCGCGTACCTGTTCCTGCTCGAGACGATAGAGCCGAGCGCGATTGTGCTGGCGGGGGACTCGGCGGGCGGGGGCATGGTCATGTCGTTGCTCGTCATACTCAGGGACCAGGGCGTGCCGATGCCGGCCGGCGCCGTGCTGATTAGCCCGTGGGTGGATCTCACGCACTCGTTCCCGAGCGTCGCGGGGGAGAACCCGCTAGATTATATACCGCCCTGCGGGTTCCATCATAAGCCCTCCATGGCGTGGCCGCCGCCAAATGCCGAGGAGATGGGGGCTATCAGGGACGGGGCCAAGGTGATTAGGGAGGCGTTGGGGGCTGAGAATCGGAGTGGGAATGTGGAGTCGAGGACTGCGGCTGTTGATAGCGTGCCGTTGGAGCAGACGGCTGGGGATGATGAGAATCACCGGCGGCAAAGCGAGGCGGTGGAGCGGATGTTGACTGTCGACATTGACGGCAAAAAAGTGAAGCTCACGGACCAGATACAGGTAAGGCTCCCCCTATTCACGTCACTCATCAACATACTCACAGACGCAGATGTACGCCACCAACGACCTCCTCTGCCACCCCCTCGTCAGCCCCGTCCTCCAAACGACCCTCGGCGGCCTCCCACCACTCCTCATAATGGTCGGCGGCGCCGAGATGCTCCGCGACGAGCAAATCTTCCTCGCGCACAAGTGCGCCAACCCGGCCAAGTACGCGCCGTTCGCCGACGACATGACCGAGGAGGCGAAGGCGAAGCTCGATAAGTTCGGGCCGACGCCCGTGCAGCTCCAGGTCTGGGACGACCTCTGCCACGTCGCGCCGACGCTGAGCTTCACACGCCCGGCGAAGTACATGTACCGCGCCGTCGCGCAGTTCAGCGCGTGGGCCCTGGCCCGCGCGCAGAACACGTCCATCATGATCCCGATCTCGGACGACATCTCGGTCAGCTCGTCCTCGGAGTCCCTCTCAACGGGCGAGGGCGGGATGTCCTCCAGCGAAAATCCATCCTCAGGGCGGGACCTGCACGACCAGGAGGCCGGAAAGGCGGTCGGCAGGGCAGGCGACTCCCTCCCGCCCTTCATAGATAACATGATCCGCCAGCGCGTGACCTTCCGCGGGGTCTTCCTCCCGCTACCCGCGGAAACAGAACTCCCGGGCTGCACCCTGAAGCCCAACGACGTGGGCGTCGTGCAGGCGGGGCCCGTGGAGCGCTGGATCGAGGTCCGCCGGCGCTGGGACGTAAAGTACGCCCGAGCAAAGGTCAAGACGCGCGAGAAGATGGCCAAAGAGATGGCGGAGGGGTACCTCTCGTTCGGGGACGGCGAGACGCCGCCGCCCAGCGCTCTGGCGGGGAGGAGGAGGAGTCCCGCGGCCGCGAAGGGGTGGACGAAGGGGAAGAAGAGGAGTGCGGGGTTGGCGCTCTGGTCGCTTTGGGGCAGCGCGCATGATAAGGTTAGGGTTACGAGGGAGGCGGCGAGCCGGGATGGAGGGGTCGGTGGTGAGGGGGATGGGGTGGAGAGGCCTAGGGGCGGGCAGAGTCGGGGGGCGTCGTATCGCGGCGTGAAAGACGAGAATCAAACGAGTGAGGCGTGGTCGTCTGGGACGACCGCGACGCCTGGGAAGGAGAAGTCTGTCGCGAGGTCGGGGCGGAGGGGCACGCTGGTGGAAGATCTGCTGAGGGAGAGGAAGGAGAAGGAGGAGCACAACAAGAAGGTTCTCGGCTCTGAATACGCGGCGACGGGGGTTGCGGGGCGGAGGCCGACGGTCGAGGGGGTCGCCGTGCCGTTTTCGCTGGGCAGGGGGACGGCGGCTAGTAGTATGGTTACGCTGAACTCGGAGATTTCGCCTGTGGCGGCGGCGGAGGAGGGGAGGAAGAGCGGGGTGGGGAACGGGATGGAAAGCATGGTTAGGAGCGAGTCTCGGGGTTCGGGGGTCGTCAGGGATGAATCGAGGGGCGGGGGTGAGGATGGACTGAACGGGTCCGTGGTTGAGAACGGGGGGGCTAGGGAGGCCGAAACCACGGAGGTCAAGGCCTGAGGATCCATCGCGTCATCAGGCTTGGGGTCATTTCGGATATATCACATCTATCGCATCACAGCGATCTTGGAAGCGGCGCCTTCTTTTCTCTTACTCTTTGGCTTACATACCCCGGACACATCTAGCACACGAGTTCTTTTCTTTTGTTTGGGACATATACAAGGCTTTATATATCATCGCGGTTAATGTAATACACGAGCATTCGGCGAAGCAGAGATCAGGACTAGCGCCTGATGCTGGGTCATGGTTCCAAGAGCTGAAGCACCTTGATGCGGGAATCCGTGTTATCAGCCCTGAAGGGGAGTCGTCCTCCGGGTTCACGTAGTGGTATGCCAAGGTTTGATACATATTATACAGATTCATGTACATACAGCGCTGGGGTAACCCCCCGGCCCCCTTTCTCCCAGATTTGTCCAGTCTCTCCGCTCGCCAACCAGCCCAAAACTCAAAACACCAAAGACCCCCGCTTAGTCGACGCCGTTCTCGGCCTTCCACCGGTCGAGGTAGACCTGCGGGTCCCTCGGGCCCTTGGAGTGCCCCTGGTAGAGCCCGAACAGCGGCTTCACCGTCTTGCTGACGAAGGGCGTAAGCTGCACGCCGTTAGCAATCGCTTCCCTAAGCACCACTTCTCTTCCACGCCCCGGAAACCACCCCTCCGTAACGTCTCTCGGAAAAGGAGCACAGGGACAAAACGCACCTTGAAGTCCTTCAACGACGGCACCGCATACGTCCGCACCTTCTCCCACTCAATAAGGTACCCTCCGTACTTGGTATGCCTACCCATGGCACCCGTCCTGTTACCCTTGTAGAACCCCTTCTTCACATCCTTGGTCGTAAGCCGCAACTTGCGGAACTTGATGCCCAGCGAGAGCGTCGGCCTCATCTTGTCGGTTCCCTCCTGGCCCTCTGGCCGCTTTCGTTCGCTTTGTGTTCTGGGCGTGGCGCTTCCGGAGTCTAGAAGCGCATTCGGCGGGGGTTCGTGGTTCAACGTTCGAGAGGACGGCGCGGCCGGGTTGCGTTGTGTGGTTTTCGTCCCTGGCGCTCGGAGGGTTTCGTCGCTGCTCGGAGCTTTGGACCGACGTTCCCAAATTCGCGTCGTCAATTTTCGAATTCCAATTCGCTGAGTCAGCAGACCGGCAATTTGCTATTCTGCTGACTAAGATATATAAGGCCCCACCTTTTTAACTTTTGCGGACGACGGTCCCCGGTCCCCGGTCCCCGGCCGGGTTTCGTCGACCGTGGATCCCGCGATTCATTCCGGACTCAAGCTCGTCTCGGCTGGACGCCCGATGAACGCTCGCAGATGCAGCTGTGTTCATCGCTTTCTGATACTACATACAACGAGTGATACTTTTGCTTCTTACATTTATTTCCTGCTTTTGTACATAATTCAGTAAACCAACCCCCTTTTGAAAACGAACGACAATTACAATCCGACATCCGTTTCTTCGTCGCCCGCACCGCCAGCACCGCCAGCACCGGAACCCCGGCTACTTCATTGTCCTCCGTATATGTCGGATCCAGTACATTTGACCGATTCTTAACCCGCCCCAACTGTCTCTCCCCTTTTCTTCGGCCCGAAAATCATATCCCTCCAGCCACCCTTGCCTTCCCCGCCCCTCTCGTATAACGGCTTATGCTCCTCGTGGATGTCGTGGTCGTCCTCGTAGTCGACATGGACGAAAGCGCGCTCGACGTCGGCGAGGCCTGCTCCTTTGTAAATTCCGGTTCCTCCTCCCTGTAGGGCCGGGCGACGTACCTTCGATTTTGCGCTGGAGAGTCTGCGCGACGTCGTGCGTCGTCTTTAGCGGCGCATTTTCGTCCATCACAACGTCTATTTCAACATAATACTTTTGCCCGGCGTGATATGCCCGGCACTAACACCATCAGTCCCACCGCTCCTCAAGGCCTCAACCACTCAGATACAAACGGGAAACACTCACAGTATCCACCTTCAGAATCCGCGGGTCATGCGTCACGGAAATATACACCAGCTTCGCCACAAAATCCCCCGGCGCCGCCTTGCCAACGAGAAGCCAGACCTGCTCAAAGGCGTTGGCGATCCAGGAGACGAGGATGATGAGGGCGATGCAGATTGCGCCGACGGGGTCGAGGTACCAGGCGAAGCGCCCGGCTGTTATGGACATTATGAGACCGAAGAGGTTTACGGCGATGTCGTTGCGATGATCGATCTAAGGGGGTGTTAGTATGAGTTGTTAACTGCGGAGTCGGGGTCGGAGGAGGGTGGGAGGGGACGTACGAAGAAGACGTGGACGGAGGGGTATTTCCGGTAGAAGAAGCAGTAGACCATCAGCGTGGTTTTGGCGAAGACTAACAATCGTCAGAACAGGTCGGCAGGCTAGTGTCTGGGTAACACTGACTCGCGACGCTGACGAAGATGATGGGTATGATGTGCAGTTCCTCCGATTCCTGCTCTCCCCCCGCAAGTGCGCGGCCGGATTCAATCTACCGGGCGTGTAAGTCTACATGGCGCCAGAACCAGATGGCGGGGCTTACTTACAATGAGCTGGATGGCAACGGTAGTCATCAGAGCGCAGAAGAGAATTACGCCGATGGTCTCGATTCTCGTCCGGCCCTGCGATAGTCAGTACGTGGGGTGGCCATTGATCGAGGTTTGGGGGGGGGGGGGGGGGGGGGGTTGAGGCGGGG
>JAGFNX010000119.1:0-59543 GCA_017657125.1 Scopulariopsis brevicaulis
CCCCCCCCCCCTTTKCHTCTCCTCCYYCCCCCCCCCCCCCCCCCAACCTTCCCCTCCCCAAAAGACCCAAGCAAACATACCTCCCCTGCAAGTTCTCGGCAGCCAATGCCACGATGCGACTCGGTAACAAGTGCTATTCGCTCCCCCAAGGTCCGGTGAGCCCGGAGCCTTCCCGCCCTCTCGGCCAAATATAGCTCCCCTGTGCGTTATTACGAGATGCTTGATAAACCAGATGGACGGGATCCTAAAGTGGGATCTTCGCGGTCCGGTGGGTTTTGAGGGCGACGGGTCCACGATGCCGATGCAGTGGCGATCACCCACGTCAGCGCCGCCGTCCTCTCGGGTCGATAATCGCGCAAGCAGAGCTTCACCTTTTCCTCTTGACCTCGCAGTCGCCCGGTGAAGGGGCAAGCTCTCAAGTGCCGAGCCAACCTCAGGTTTACGACGTAAGTCTGAGGCTCGAGTTACAGTCGCAGTGGGGCCAACTGCAAACAACGTACGTCGTAATCCCGGTTGCCCTTCTCACTAATGCACGCCGGGGTCACACCGAGACTAAGACGTTAGGTTCTCAAGTATCGTCCCATTCATCGACCTCACCCCTGCGGCAATCATCATTTCAAGCTTCGTGCCAACACCACCTTCCCCAAGCTACTGCTACACTTACTCCACAGCATCATCCTTCGTGCTTCAGCCAAGCAACGTATCCGCTCAGGCAACGACACATTCGCACCAGACGAGCAGAGCAACGTCAGTCCACGACTAGCACCTCGCGCGCCCTCCCCCAGCTTCGTGGCCGGCCCAGCGTCCTATCCGAATCGTCGGAATCCACATCCAGGTCCCCAATCTCGAGGAAGCCACCGGCGAACCCACCCCGCCGCTCGCCTCCCAAGACGTCATCCCGGCAATCAAACAGCAAGACAACCTTCTCGTCCTCACTGTCGTCATCCACGACCATCGCATCCGGAGCAACCTCGGGTTCATCCACAATGACGAGCCCATCGTCCGGCACCGCCCCAGCCTCCCCAACCACCATCCCATCCTCCTTCAACAACCAGTCCTGCACATGCCTGAACAGATGCTCCGCCACGACGGGAGGGAACGCATTCCCAATCTGCTTCTTGACATACGGCCCCTCAAAAGCATGGTACGCCGGGAAGCCCTGCAGCGAGGCCAACTCTCTTAGCGTGAGTTCCCTCGCCCCGCTAAAATGGTAATTTTGCCCGCCCGACGTCGTGATACACCTGGGCAGGATCTTGTCCGCGTCCCACGGCGGGAGATTCAACCTCCGCATCGCCCGCGGGTTATGTAGCGGGTCGATGCCCCTGCGCGCCCTAATCCTATCAATCGCGCGCCGTGCCGTGACATGCGACCTCGTCCCTGTCCCTCCCGCCTCGGAGTGCGACGCCGGGGGGAACGGAGGGAGGGACTCCCCCGGCCCTGCGCCGATCATGATGAGGCGCTTCCTCAGGGCGGGAAGCCCCCAGTTCGCGAGGGGGACGACGCGCCACCGGACCGAGTACCCGTGCATCGTGAACGTGCTGACGAGGTGGTTGAAGTACGGTATGAACCGCGCCATCATCAGCCCAAACGTCTGCTCCAGAGTAAAGATGCGCGGCTTGACCCTCCGCAGCACGACTTCGCACCCAAAGAGCGCCGCGAGGTTCGCCGCGTCCTTGGCGTCGCTGGAAATCGTGTGGGCGGGTGAGAAGACCTGGCAGGGCGGCGAGAGGTGCAGAACGTCGGCCGTGATGTCGACCCTGGAGATAATAAAATCCGCGACGTTCATCTCGAACAGGTGCGAGGTGGGGAAGTTGCGGCGGTAGGAGCGGCACGCGGGCTCCCAGTGGTCTACCGCGAAGCGAGGTTTTAAGCCGGCTTTGACGGCGCCCCTGGAGGCGCCGCCCGCGCCGGAGAAGGCGTCGAAGAATGTATATTTCTGTCCTGCGAGCCGGGCTGAGGGCCGGCTCGGCCTTCTAGTTGAAGGCATAAGAACCGGCTCGTCGATGTCGATGGGAGCAGTGGGAGATCCCCCTTCAAAGAGTCGGTAGGTCCCGCCCTCGACCGTTTCCCCCCTCCAGTCGCGACGCAACGTCTCGCGGCTGACCCTAAACGGCGCATCCGCCTCTTCGGGGGTAATGCAGACCATGGCCGCCTCGTAGTCCGGATGGATCGAAGTACACGCCGCTTCCCGGCGCTTCCCCGTCGGCCAGTGCCGAAAATACTTCCACCGACACACCAGGACGCCCACCTCACTATGCTCCGGGTACGGAGCGTTAGTTGTAACGAGAGCCCTCGTCGAGCTCGTGACCTCCGTGATCTGAACCTCAATCTGCGCTTGGACCTCTACGGCACGGGGGTCGTCCCGGTCTACGTCGTACACGGCCGCCACCTCGCGCGGCCGCCACTTAAGGAGGCCGCCGAGGTGCATGCTCTTCACGTACGGGGTCCCGCAGATCAGCGTGTCGCGCGCGCGGTGAGACCCCGCGGGGCGATAGATAGCCTTGATCTTGAGGTACTTATACCGGAGGGGTTGCTTCGAGAGGGTGTTGATCTGAACCACGGCGCCTTCAGTGAGAGTCAGTCCGTTCCAGGTGACTTTTAAAAGACGGTGGCCCACGGATGCGATGTCTGGGTTTCGCCGGGTGAGGGGGCTGGATGGGTCGTCGTCCCGGGTGAGGTCGAATATTTCGTTTTCGATGCGGGCTTCCCCCTCGACTATGGCGTCCTCGTCGTCGTCGAGCTCGATGACGGGGTGAGTTGGGGCCTGGCGGAGTTCTCGGAGGCTCTGGGATATCGCGTAGACTTTGGCGTCTATCTCGGTGAGCTCTTCCTCGTCGTCGTCATCGTCGACGACCCAGCTGTTGGCTGGGTCCGCGCCCGGAAATGGATTCATTGTGGAGCTGGGAGGCTACTTGTGAGTTAGTAAAAGGTCAGACGGGTCCGAAGAGTCGCACGTACAGTATCCCTTGGCCGCTATATGTTTTCGAGCTGGCGTTAAGCAATGCGCGCAGCAGTGAAAGTGTGCTGCTGTGTATCTGGGGGGGTCTGGGTCCAAGTCGGGGTCTTGGGATCTTTCTCTAGGGAGGCTATTCTCGGAGAAGTAGGAGACCGTTACGCCTATATAACCCTTTAGCTATTGTTGATCTCCTTGGTCTCCTAACATATACATATAATCTCGAGCAAGCTAGATAAAGAGATGAAGCCCCCAGCTCAAGGGGCAGCAGAACGCACCTTCCCATTACAAGCGGGATGAGGCAAACTCGCCACCGCGCGCAAGACTCCTGTAGCGTATAAGAACGAAATAAAGAAGAGGACGAACCACGAAATAAAAAGTCGGGGATATCCCCTTCCGAGTGAAAGAACAGGTGAAAGCTCGGGCAGGAGCCATGAGCGCGGAAGGTTGTCTGGCAGGGCGGCTAAAGGGGTCTGGAGAGACAGGCTGGAAAGTGTCACGGCACGGGAGCTCCCCAAACACACTTAAAGAAAGTATCAAAGGCTCAATGCGAGACGAGTTTTGTAAAATGATGGAATGAGCGGAGTGTAGCTCGTTGGTGATGGCCCCGGGACTACTGCCGTTCTGCCCCTTCAGGCGAGTCGGGTCCCGGACCTGCTTCCGGATCAAGTTGGGATGAGGGTAAAGGAAAGGGATGACTCTATTGGAAGAATATCCTCTAGAGGTGCTGAAAGGATTTATATATCTCCGGGGAGGGAAGGAGCTTCCCGGGCTTAAAGCTCTCTTACACCTGCCAATGTGTACGTGCAAGCGTGCGTACATGTATTTCTTTGGTCGTTCAAGAGCATTGTCCAAAGATGCATCCATCTGTAAAGCAACGTTTCTTTATCATTTCCGGGCCGATTACCCATATTTCCAATGGACTGGGCTGGGTTCTGTAGGTTGAGACTACTATATTCTCCTGGCCTGGCTACGATGAAGCTATGGGCGAGCCGATACTCGCACATTGAAGCTCTGCGACACCATGGGTGCGTCGGACGGAAGGGAGGGGTTAATCTTAGAGGGACGGAAGTCCTAGGCATGCTGTCTCAGCGCTATGCTTGTATGACTTGAGCTAAGGAATGGTCGCCCTGCAACCGGGCGACCCGAACTCAATGGCTGGTGAGCCGGGGTTGAGCATGGCATGCCGCAAGACGTTGGCCAATACCAGTTGACGTTCACCATAACGGGGGACTTAGTATGACGTGAAGATACATGTACCCAATCGGTGGTTCGTGGAAGGACTTGTTGTGGAGGGAGCTGCGTGGGTGGCGACGTCATTGTCAGGCTTCCATCAAAGGGACCATCCATCTATAAGCTGCGGCGCCTCCCGTCGCCAGCCAGACGTCCTCCTCCACGTTTCCTTTCATCTCAACATCCGACCAGCATAAACAGCTAAAACCAGCCATCAACTCCAAAGAAGCAAACGAACCTCACGATGGATCCTAGCAAGGGACAGAGCAACGTGAGTACGCCCTTGCCCAGCGCAGTACAGCATCCCGGGGACGGCAGGGACTAACAGTTACAAACAAGCAGCAGCCCGCAGGGCAACAGTCGAAACCGATCCGTCCAGTCGATAAAGAAGCGAACCCCGGGTTTGCCGCCCACCAAGCCAACCCGGGCCCGGCTATGATGCCCGAGGGAATGAACGTGCCGATGGAGGGCACCAAGGAGGAGAGAATGGCCAAGGCCGCGGAGTGGAATAAGAAGGGTAAGGATAATGATTTCGGCGTGTCGGCAGTCGGGAGATGAACGCTAACACTGGGAACTGGGTAGACCAGTAATGGATTCGAGACGCCGGAGTGGAAAGGCCGGAAATTAATGTTACGATTCCATATAAACGCCTGATTATTAGGGACGGGGGAGCGGATAGTCTAGATACGAATGTTATTTCCTTGTTGAAGACGTCTAAGTGATGAGGGACGGTGGTTCACCTCGATGTCCGCGTATTGCCCCACGTAACCCAGCTGGCTGTTTGGGATCCAGAGTACGAGGTCTATACGATGACGATGACGCATGTGCAGCGGTGCCCCACCCACATGCCAAGTGGCAGCCGCCGCCGCTCATTCCGTCCAGCTGCTGGCGATCCGTCAAATCCGTCCCTCACTCCGGACAGTGCTCAAACGGAGCAATCCGCAGCTTCGTCCCTCAGCAGTCAACGTGAGACCTCGACTGTTAACCAAAAGACAGGGTCCCGAAAGCGAAGCCCAGCCTTCCCCTCACTTGATTTCCATGAACACCCAGTTTCGATACCAGCAGAATTTGCCATCTTACCCTGACCTTTCCGTGGTACAACACAACCTGCGTCAGGCAACAGTTCGCTCCCAACGGCTCAGCGAGAGCTTTCCGCCAGACGAGCACCGAAAATCCCGAGTTACACCCCGCCTCCCGCTCCCTGCCTGGTCACGTCGCCCCGAGACTGTTGAGAGCGAGGCACGGAAGGCAGGCTCGGACGAAGAACTGCCCGGCCAAACGATGTCGGTCGAGACATAAGCGCCACCCTTGCCCGGCCACAATCGGGCAGTCGCTGTCCTGCTCAATTTAGCTACATACCACCCACCCATCTCGAAGTCCCTCAATAATTACTCCACTCCGCCCCTTTCCAACCTCGCGCCGGCCCCAAACGGCGACTCCTCCACCTCCCGCCCGCCGGCACGCGACCGCCCGCCGCCCCCCTCAACCGAACCGCTCGGCGCTCCCCTCACGCCCTGACCGGCCCCGTCCGCCACCATGGTGTCGATTCTCAACGAGGAGGACAAAAACACCGTCAAGCGCGTGGTCCCCAAGCAGTCCAACAAGATCCAGGCCGTCGGCGTCGCGAGGCTCTACGTCGCCTACCCGAATCGGTCGAAATGGACGTATACCGGGCTGCAGGGGGCCATTGTGCTCGCCAACGACCTGGTGGGAAACACATACTGGCTGAAGCTGGTCGACGTCTCGGTATGCACTCCCGTCACTGCCCGGATTTCCCTCGACGACGTCTGTACTGACCAAGGTGCCAGCCCGCAAACCGAGGCGTGATATGGGACCAGGAAATCTTCGACACGTGGTCATACAACCAGGACCGGACCTTCTTCCACACCTTTGAGATGGAGGAGTGCCTCGCCGGCCTGTCCTTTGTCGACGAGAAGGAGGCTGCCTTGTTCCTCAAGAAGATGCAAAACAGGGAGAAGCACGCGAGCAGGGCGACGCGGCAGACGCCCTTTGGCGGCAGCGGCCAGCCCGCCTCCCACAAGCACGGCTTCCTCGGGCTCGGCGGCATCTTCGGCGGCCACCGCCACTCGTCGGCCCCCACGCTCCCCGACGCTCCCGGCCACGGCCTCCCCGCGGCCCCGAGCCACCAGTCCCGCGTGTCGTCGGGCAGCGCGAGCGACCTCGGTAAGGTGAGCGAGTTTGCGCTGCTCGACGAGTTCGACCCCCGGTGGCGCGACAATTTTGGTCACTACCTGAGGGAGCAGGGCCTCAACGACGAGTTCATCAAGGACAACCAGGAGTTCATCATCGACTTCCTCCGCGAGGAGCAGCAGAAGACACAGGGGGAGGAGCCGAGTGCGCCGTCCCCCCCGACGAACGGCCACGAGCCCGCTCGCTCCACGAGACCGCCGCCGCCGCCGCCGCCGCCGCCGGCGGCCCCCGCTCCAGCTGAGGCGCCGAGCCCGACTTCCCGCCGCAACGTGCCTCCCGCTCCACCCCCGCCCCGTCGAGGCAAGCCAGAGCCTCCGCAGCGGAGTCCGAGCCCCCCTTCGGAGACCCCAGCACCACCCCCGCCGCGGGCCAAGTACAACGCGCCCCCGCCGCTTCCCGACGCTGGCAAATACGCATACAGCGAGCGCCAAAGACCAGTCCCCTCCGCGCCAGCCGCAGCGCCCGCGCCGCCGCCCCGACCGCCCAAGACCCCCATGGGCGGACAGGCCGCGCCGAGCCCGCCGCCACCGCCGCCAGCGAGGGGCCTGCCACCGCGCGGGCCTGTCCCTCCCCCGCCTCCATCGCGGGAGCTGGCACAGGCGCCTGCTCCGCCGCCGCTGCCGCCAAAGGCCCCGATGGCGCCCCCGGCTGTGCCCACGAACACGCGGCCCGTCCCGCCTGCCCCAGCGGCCAGCCCGCCGCCTCCTGCGCCGCCAAGGCCTCCTCCGGCTCCCGCGGCGAGTCCTCCACCAGCTGCGCCGCCCAGGCCCCCTCCGGCTCCTGCGGCGAGTCCCCCGCCAGCTGCGCCCCCGAGGCCTCCATCCACGAGTGCGCCCCCGCCGGCGCCCCCTCTTCCATCCTCGAACGCCCCCCCCGCACCACCACCTCCCCCCCCTTCCGGCGCCCCAGCTCCTCCGCCTCCGCCTCCTCCTCCGCCCAGCTCCGGCGCGCCCCCTCCCCCTCCGCCCCCCCCTCCAGGCCCCGACCGCGACTCGGGCTACTCCTCCAACGCGCCGCCCGCGCCGGCACCCACCTCGGATCCCAGTCGTGCTGGCCTACTAGACAGCATCCAGAAAGCAGGCGGCATCGGCTCCCTGAAAAAGGTGGACAAGAAAGAGATCCACGACCGCAGTGGTGCGTCGGCAGGTGGTGGTGACACGGGCCCGCATGGGAGCGGGCTGCCGCCTTCTGGGGTTGGGCATGGTGGCGGGCAGGGGACTATGGCTGATGCGCTGGCCGTTGCGCTGCAGAAGCGGAAGGAGAAGGTTAGCAAGAGTGGTAGGTTCCCCCCTTCCTCCTGGACCTGTTCCCCGGGTCTTGGTCTGCTTGTGGCTTGCAAGGGTTGCTGACGGTGTTTAGATGACGAGGACGACAATGACGACTGGTAAGCCGATGGCCATGGTCTAGGCTAGGAGCTGTCGTGGGTCTACGCGTGGTGCATACGAGCACGAGGAGAGCTGTTGGTCCCTGAGATTACCGGCCATGACGGTCCGGATACTTGCTAGGATGAGGATTGAGAATTGAAGAGTGAGGATTGAAGAGTGAAGGGTGAGGAGTGGAGAGTGAGGAGTGAGGTCGTGAAAAGAGCGGGTGCAGGGCAGCCAGCTGTATCTAACATTCATAGCACAAGAATATATCTGCTTTGCTTGGGCCTGGCTCACCTCGACCCATCTAGCACGAGGACATTCAAGATTCTGCGTGCTTCCTCATCTTTGTCGTTTTCTCCCGTCGATCTCGGCGTGCCAATTTCATCCCAAACTACATGAGCTCCCACAACGAGCTAGCTAGCCCGCCCGAGCCAACTGAGACATCCCGCCACGTTCCCACGCGGCCGAACATTCCACAATAAACGTCATATCACACATGTCCACACAAAACGATCACCAAAACAGTCAAGAATTATTAAAGGGTCCAAACACGAATATGATCACACACACACACACACACACGAGGAGACAACACAACAGATGATGTAACTCTTTTTTATAAAGACTTCAAAACTAGGCTCCGGCCCCGTGACGTCTCTCCCACCACGGGAACCTTGCAGACAAGAAAGATAGTTCAGGGGCGTGGAGGGGCGCTACTAGAGACTGTCGGGGAAAACCCCACCCCGAAACCCAACACCCACCACCAACATCAGAAGATGGGGAGGTGGGTAGGGGGGAAGTCGACGGCGGGATTCTTGAGAGAGAAGACAGCTGTGTGGCGGCGTAGCGCCCGTCCTGTTCAGCGGGCTTTGCGCCCCGGGTCCTCCTTTTTTTGTCGCTGTGTCCGATGGGACGGTAAAAGAGATCCGAGGCACGCTGAATTTTCCGATCCTCCCAACGAGAACAGAAGCCGTAGTCTCCTGTTTCGAAGGAAGGAAGAGGTGGGTGACAAGGCCAACGCTTCAAATATCGTCAATCTCGATATCCTTGGCGCCGACGCCGTCAGGGCCGTCGTCGTCGGACGAGTCCCTGTCCTCGTCGAACTCGAAGTTGCAGTCGCCCTCGCCCTCGCCGCCGTAGGTGTCCGTCTCGTTGATCTTCTGGTTCTCGGGGAGCTCGCCGTAGGCCTTGAGGGAGCGGGCCTCGTCGGCGGTGTACTTGAGGATGACGTCGCCCTTGTTGTCCTGGTAGTCGCGGAGGGAGAGGAGGATGATGTCGCCCTGGTTGATCCAGACCTTCTTGCGGAGCTCTGCGGGGGTGGGTTAGCGGGTTTGATCGGGAGAGAATGGCGAGTGGGTGTGGAAGGAGGGAGGGGGGTTGGTAGGGGAGCGGGACGGGGGAGACGTACTGCCGCGGATGTTGCCCAGCCGGCGAACGCCGTCCATGCAATGCGCCTCGAGGCGACCGTTGCCCAGCATCTTCAGGACCTGCGCATACTCCTGGCCGTCCTCCTTGAAGACGAGCTCTCTCTTAATGTTGTCGGCCTCGTTCTTTCCCCTGCGCCTGTTCTTGCCGCCCTGTTCGTCGTGTCGTCAGCATCAACTGTCTCCTCTCTTCTTCGTTCTCCTCGGACTTGAGGTCGGGGAATGACGGAGGCGCGTAAGAGAAAAAAAAAAGGCGGGGGAGGGGTAAAATCCCCCCACGGGCGCGCGCTATAAACGTACCTTTCCCTTGTTCTTCGGCATGATGGCGTCTTCCGTCTGCTTGTGCTGTAGATGTGGGTTGTGTTGTATCAAAAAAGTCGACGAGGGGATGGGGATGGGGGGGGTTGGTGGTTTAAGTAATGGGCTGTTTTTTTGGGTAATCCAAGGTTTCGGAGGACGGAGGAGGGGCGGGGGGGAATGTGAGGGAGACGGGGGAGAGAGGTGGGGCTGTGCGTGTGTGTGTGCCTGGGTCTGGATTTTTAGTAATACGGGCGCTTGGTGGTGGTGGTAGAGCTCTGACTCAGTGGGGGCGAACATTTCTTGGTGCTTCACTCCCAACCCTCCCGCTTCGCTCCAGAGGCGAAATGCGCTGCCCACCGTCGAGCTCCCCACCACGAACAAGGAGGCGCTGGCCCAACCCTTTTCGCCCCCACCGGCACGGGGTTGATCCAAACATATTGCATCGCCGCGATTCGCTCGTCCCATGTTCATGCCGGACGGTGGGAGACGGCGCGAGGACCGGTTCCTCGGCTCGGTCGTCGGGCTGCGTCGGGCTCGCGTGTGACTTGAACTGGCGTTCAGGTGGCGTTTCGCCGTTTCGCTGCCTGGAGACTCGCAGTGCCACACTACGGTGGCATGCCCGCGGTAATTCTTCCCTCATGCGGGTGAGATGAAGGTCTGTATACATCGTCCCGGGAGATCCAACAGCTCTGTTCCGTACCGTATAAAGGCCAGCCAGACATGGACGCTTATAACTGCATTCGCCTCTTTAACTCCCGGTACTCAGACGCTCGCGTCCTTCGCAAGGCCTCTCCAAACACCCCGGGCAGGCTTCCCCATCTATATAGCAAGTAAACAGCACATACATGTAGAAACGCCACAGTCCAACCACAAACTCCTCGCAACCCAAAGACACTAAAATAAACCGAGAGACACAGGCCGAGGAACCGGGAAAGAGCGCCACTCTTTATCCCCCAACCTCGACCTTATCCCTATGCATCCCGACGTAAACATCGTGCTCGGCTGTAAGCTGCTTCGTCTCCACGACGGAGAGCACCTTGCCCTCTCTAAACAGCGCATCCTCGACACGGAACTTCTCCCTCGAGCCCTCCGACGTCGCCGCGCCGAGCTCCAGCGGGTCCGCCGACCCGACTTCCCTTCCGGTCTCTTCGTAGGCCGGGGGTGTCTCCTGGATAGGAGAGTCGGGCCAAATGATTCTCCTCGCCTCTTCCTCCGTGAGGACCTCGAGCTCCGGCGACGGATGTGGGCCGTCGTCCCCATCCCGCGCCCCGTCCAGACCCTCCACCAACGTACTCTCATGCCTCTTATACACCTCATAGAACTCCCTACTCACCAACGCCACAGCCCTCAAATCCCCAACCGTCCCAAGACCCCTTAATATCCCCAGCGCCACCTCTCCCGGCACCTCCACCCCTTCAACCCCCTCCCTCACATCCCTCCCACTCCCAGCTGCCGACTGACCTAGCACCCTCTGCGGCGTCCCCTCATACCGCCTCGAAAGCCCATACCCATGCCTCCCCGTAACCTCGAAAAGCGTAAGCCCCTCCAGCGAGTTAAAGATATCCATCACGGCCCCCCTGAACGCCGGCACGGGGTCGCACACCCCGCCCCTATGAACCGCGTTCGCGGGGCCGGGGACTCGCTGCAGGGCCCTCACCAGCTGCGCCAGGCTGCGCTGCGGGAGAACCGCCCCGACACCCTGCGCCAGGGCACCGGGGTTCATCACCACGGGGAGGAGCTGCAGCTCGGAGAGCACGAGCATAAAGTACCCCAGGTTCGCGGCGTCGCACTCGTGGTTCCCCTTTGGACACCGCGGCGTGCTCGTCAAGAACGGGCGGTCGCGGGCCGGAGCCGGCGGTGACGCAGAGAGGTACGGGAAGAGGGACTGCGAGCCCGTCTGGCCATGCGGCGACGGCGCAGGCTCCTCGTCCTCTTCCTCCCATATCGACCTCGGCCTCCCGCCCGCATCCCCGGCAGACTCCCTCGGGCCCCGAAGGTACTCCTGCACCGCCGCGACGCAACACGCGTAGATCTGCTCGACCTTCGCCTGCCTCACGGCCCAGATCCTCTCCCTGAGCTCAACGGGCCACCCGGCCCCCAACTCCTCTTCCCCCACGACATTAAGGACAACGCTCTTCGTCATCCTAGTAAACAGCCCCCTCATCCCAAACGCGTAGCTCACGAGCAGGAGCCCGCCAGGGACCGCTTCGATGCCCATGTGCACCCACTCCGGCAGCCAGCACATCTCCACAAAGAGCTCCAGCGGCGCCGTGCAGGAGAAGCGGAGGCACAGCCCCGCTATGGCGACGAGCTCCGCAAACGGGATGGAGCGCGGGATGCGGTCCGTGTGCGTGTGCGCCGCGTGCAGGAGGATCTCGAGGGGCCGGATCTCGTGGGGGTGCAGGTGGGGCATGCGGTGGGTTGTTGCGCGCGCGCGGCCGGGGGGCGCCATGCCGCGACGGGGGCTCTCGGGGTCGTGCTTGCTGAAGAGATCGGCGAAGGTGGGGGACGCTTCTGAGAGGATGTGGGAGGATACGCGGAAGGTGACCTTGCGCGGGGCCGGGGTGGTGGAGTCACAGGTCTCATTGGACTCATCGAATACGATGGGGAACTCGAGGATGGCGTTGCCGCGTTTGGAGATGTCGAAGTCCTGCGTCGTTGGGTCGCTCCGACTCGAAATATCAGGCTCCTGTGTCCCGCTGTCGTTTCGTCTCGAGACGTCAGGATCCTGGGTTGCTGGGGGTAGATCCGCGGCGGGGAACTCGAGTAGCTGGGTGAGATATCCAAGCTCCTCCATGACGCGGCTCTGTCGCTGTCGATAGATCCCCTGTAGTCCCGTCAGCTCAGGGCCACCCATCACGGGAAGACCTGGATACACCCCTACATTATCACCCTCCGTGGACACAGGAACATTTCCCCCCTGACTAACAGCAGCCGGCTCCGACACGGCCCCCTCCATCTTCCTCGGCAGCCCGTCCCCCAGCGCCGTGACCGTCTGCCTCCACTCCCTCACCTCCATCAAGGCCGGCGACTTCTCCAGCGCCCTCACGAGCTCCTCATTCGCGATCAACTCCCCGACAGCCCCCGCGGGCCCCTCCGCACCCTCCGCACCCTCCGATCCGCCCCGTATCTTCGCCTGCAACTCCCTCCTCCTCCTAACCTCAAACGCAACCAGCGCCCCGCACAGAACCCGGCAATGACCCGCCACCTCCTCGAAACCCACCAGTGCCTCCTCCAGCTGCAGCGGCCTCATCTCCAGCTTGACCCTCTCCATCAGCGCTCTCAGCTTCCGCCTGTTCTCGTCGGGCGTGGAGCTCACGACGGCGCTTTCCCTCCCTTCCCTTCCGCTTCCGCTTCCGCTGGCGCTGCCACTACCGCTATCGGTGACGCTGCTCTTCTGCACAGGGGCGGGGGGGGTTGCGAGTTCGGGGGTTACTCTCGAAGCGAAGAGGCTCTCCCTGAAGCTCTGGAAAACGCCCTTACCCCCGACATTCCCCCCATTCCCAACATCCCCAGCAGTGCTGTTATCCCCAGAACCAGAGCTAACGCTCCCCACCCTCCTAAAACTCCTCATCCGCCCCCTAACCTCCGCAATCTCGCTCTCCACCTCCTCCGAGAAGCGCCCCCTGTCACTACCGAGACCCGCCACGACAGCCGTGGGTGCGGCGTCGTTCCTCGTCTCCGCCGCGCCGTCACCCCGCCTCGAGGAGATCCCCATGTCAGAAGGTCCGGCGAAATATCCGGGGGCGCGCAGGGCGGTGGTCGTGGATCGGTCTCGATATTGAGGATCGAGGAAACGGTCGGAGAAGCGCCCAGCTCGCGGGTCGTCGGAAGGTCGAGGCTGTTTTCGTCGCGCCACGGTCGCTGTCAAAGGTGCGTTCGACGTGCCCAGGCCAAGAGTCGTCACCAGGGACTCGTGGCGACTCGGGCGTAGGAAGTGGAAACAATCCGATGGATGATGCGGGGCTGAGGCGCCGCTGGATGCCTCCAGCGTCCCCGTCCCCCACGCGCCAATACGAACAGGGGTTTGGGGGCGCAGCAGCTGCCCCGTAAGGCTGAAGACCAGGACGGCAGCATGCAGATCCTAACTAAAAGAAGCTGAGAAACACGAGCGAACCCTTCACCCCAAGCCAAGCCAGCCCAGACACCACTCACCATAGTATACAAAGACTTTCACAACACTATTGA
Organism: Scopulariopsis brevicaulis; assembly: GCA_017657125.1. Classification (NCBI taxonomy): domain Eukaryota; kingdom Fungi; phylum Ascomycota; class Sordariomycetes; order Microascales; family Microascaceae; genus Scopulariopsis; species Scopulariopsis brevicaulis. Next base: position 13,677 of record JAGFNX010000119.1, read on the forward strand.
GACAGTATCCGCCATTCTTTTACTTTTAGTCCTATTGGCATCTACAACCCTGTTCCAAACAAAATCCTGTATGCCGAGTATGCTTCGTTTATCCGCTCATGCCTCTATCTTTATTTCCCCTCCGCTGTCTCATTCTTGGCTGTGCCCACCGCTCCGACTCGGGGCTGGCCCGCCTGCGCCGTCGCCGCGCGACGTGACCGCTCGTAGGGTGAGCCGCAGCACGGATATCCATAAATGTAGTAGAAACCCCATCGCCCTCAAGTCTGGAAGCCAGTCGCTGTCCGCCTCTTGTCTGTAGGTAGTGCAGCCGTTCAGAGTACGCCGTCCGAAAACGCCCCCCCAATCCATCCTAGCCCTATAGTAGTCTAAGCGAGAGGGTCCCAGCCCAGCAGCCTCGAACTGTCCGACAATGCAAACGTGCTCCCACCCCCGTGTGACCGTGCTTGAATGGACCAGGGAGGATACACCTGTGTAGCTCATGCCCCCTCATCTCCCTGCCCAAGGCGACGACTTGCGACGCCATTTTCGGGTGCGAGCAGGGGTATTGGCAGCCGCGAGCAACGATTGCCGCAGCACTGTGCTTCCATCTCCGGTACAAACCCCTGTCTGCTTTCTAACCGCCCTTCCTCTCGGAATCGTGCTTCGGAGGCGGTTCGCTGTGGTTGACCCCGTTGGGCTGCGCCTTGGAGTCACCTCCCTTCTTTCGGTGCTTTCCCGACGCCTTCTGCCAGCCGACCTCGCCGTTGGCCGTGTCGCCTCGTGCACTGCGGCTTTCCGACTCCTTCGGCGCGCCACTTTCTTGGCCCGCCGCTTGAGACCGACTCGCCTGCAACTTGTGCCCTTGGCCAGACTTCTGCGCCCCACGGGACGAGCCGCCCTGGGACGCCGTCTTGGACTGGCCGTGACGAGTCGCGGAGCCCTGTTTCAGCTCCGGACTCCTGTCGCTGGACTTGTCGTGCCCGGTCTTGCCACCTTCTGCGTTGTGGGACTTGGACCCCGTTGCCTGCCCCTGGCGCCCATTCCTCGATGGTAGGTCGGATTTCCGCGTGTTCGAGGCCGAAGGTGCCCTGCCTTCATACACAGGCGACAGATTTTGAATCTCCGTCTGCCCCGTGGCACCACCTGCCCTGTAGTCGCTCACGGCAAGATCTAGTGGCGCTATCACACCGGTGTGCTGCCGCGACATGCCACGCTGTCGAGTGGACCGCCCATATCCGTACATCGCCGCAGGGTCCGGTTGATAGAAGTATTGAGGCGAGAAATACGCGTGATTCATCATGCTGATCCGGTCGCGGAACGAAGGCTCCTCCATATTGCACATGGGTACCGGCATTCCCGCCGTCGGCGATGTCACCGCTGCAGCTGCAGCTGCAGCAGCTGCCGCAGTGGCAGATGCAGCCGCCGTGTTTGTTCCGTTCACAATCACGGGGGGCTGCTCGGGAAGGGACTGTGATGACATCTCCGTCGTAGCACTGGAAGGGACCGGGGTCTGATCGTTGTCCGTGCCGTACTCGTAACCCCCAGAATGGCTACCAGACTCTCCGCCCGACTGGGCCTCCAGCGCGGGTCTCGCGAGATGGTGTTGTGAGCCTGCGCTACCCGGGCTCAACAGGGAGCCGCTCACAACCAAGGGCCGTGAAGGTTTCCTTGAACCGCTTGCATTCGAGGCCGGAGAAGTTCCAGCCGAGAATGCCCTCGCATGGCCTGCCGGTGAAGGAGACCGGGAAACCCGCCTCATCCGCCTGTCCAGAACAGATTGGGGGAGCTCAGTTGACATCCGTCGACGGGTCTGGGAAGGTCGCTGTAGGTCCCCGAAGGCGATCCCGTTTGCCGCCTTCGCTACTCGTCGAGCCGGGCTTGACGCTTCGCTGGGGGAGTGGCCGCCGGGGCCTCCATTCTCGGATGGCGGCGAACCGCTGGAGCCATTGGCCGTGGGACACTCGTCGGGCTCGGCCTCGTCAGCCACGAAGCTCGGAATGGGAATGCCGTTAGCATTGTTCTGGGATGACAACGATGGCATGCCGTTGGCCTGCGTCGGCCCCGAGCTGGATAAGCTTGGGCCGTTCGTTGGTGCCGCGGGCATCGACCTCGAGGCAGGCTGCGACTGCGACCTAAGAGAGCTGCCTGCTGCCGACATACCCGCTTCGGCGGCGGCGCTTGACCTGTGTGAGCTCCGTCTGAACTCCGCCGACGACCCGGCTGTGGTAGAAGGCGTCGACGGATATGTGCCGTACAGTGACTGGGCCTGGCTGGGGGAGAAGTATTGTTGCCCGTGGAACGGCACCCCGTAAGGACTCAACATCTCCGGCCGAAGCGGTGCAGTGAGCGGGGGGTTGTCAAACGAGTTCGTCCGAGAACGGTCCGACGATGCCGACTGCGACTGCGAAGACCCTCCAGGCATCCTCTGTGATGTTTGCTGCTGCGACTGCGAAGACTGCTGTTGCTGCGACTGTTGGTACGCTGCCTGGGCTATGAACTGGTTTTGGTAGAGCTGTTGGAGCCGGAAGTCCTGCTGCTGTACCTGCATGGCAAATGCAGCCGACACCAGGTCCTGCGGAATGTACGGCGCCCCCGTATACCATGACAGATCTTGCCCGCCGATGTGCGGAGAGAACATGGCGTTTCCGTTGTCGTACCCAATGCTCGAAGATGCTCTCCGACTGGCGTTGTTGGCCCGGTGGTAGTTGTTGGAGTGCCTACCCCCTCGGCCAAACCCGCCGCGCCCGCCCCTGCCAGAATGGGTCTGGCTCGAACTCCGCATAAGAATCGGTTGCGGCTTGCGGGTCTGCGTGAAGACGCGCTCCTCCTCCTTTGGAAAGACGTACTGTTCACAGCATTCCTCAAGCTTCCCTTCCGAAATCAGGTCGAAGGCTCGCCGCAGTTCAAGGTGCAGGCCCTTGAAAGAATACTCGTCGGCAGTGTTGCCAAGATTCCTCGAGGTGTTGAAGGGTTCCTCTAGGCAAAGCCTGTTATTGAGCGCAAGTTGCCAATTCTTCTCCTTTTTAGTTAACAACCGCCCAGCGCGGACCGAAAGCGCGTGTCTGTCATAGTCGAACTCGTGGGCGTAGAATCGGAAGAAGTCGAAGAGCAACTGGCCCAGGCTCGACTTGTTCTTCTTGCCGAACCCGCGAAGTTGGCTCAGGTCATCCGCAAAAGCACTCTCAGCACCATCCTTACCCGGTAAACGCTGATGCTGGCGCTGATGGAGGGCAGGCAGGATCGGTGGATCTCGAAGTTGCAAAAAGACTATCACCAGGCATATCCAAGTATATGAGCTCAGAGTCCCGCCCAGCCCTAAACAAAAGTTAGCGTGTGGTTTCCTCCCGGCGGCCACCTCTAGACCACGGCAAAACATTTGGCGTCTTCCATACCGGCATCGTTGACTATCCTCTTCCTAGTCCAATACTTCACAATCATGGCAAGCTGTCGGACCCGATCGTCGATCTCGACGTACGTTCGCACCATCCGGGTGTTCTCCAGAGCGAGAGTGTTGTTGACATTCATGTCACAGGCCAAGCCCAGCTCGGGGTCCCAAACCTTCACGATTGGAACCTTGGCTGCGGAGATGCAGATGACCTTCTCCATCCCCCCTGTTGCACTGTTAAAATTTACTCCCTCTCACAGAAGTCGTGATTCAACTTACTCTTGGCCAGAAGCTCGGCTATGATGCAAACGCCTTCAAGCTCTTTCCAATCAGTTGTGATGCAGATGTCCACTGGGAAGAAAAGTTAGCCAGCCAGGTACTCAAATGAACGAGGCGCAACGGTGTGGATGCAGGTAGAAAAGCAAACAGCGAGTGAGGAGCGCATGGGGAATATTTGGACACCTCTCGACACCATCGGGCGTAGCATACCATCAGAATCGTCGGAGCATAGCAAGTTCCCAGAGGACCCAAAAGGATGCACACGGATGTCGTGGCCCGGCCATTCTTCGTTGAATATCCTCTCGAGTTTCACGCACAGCTTCTTACGCTTCACTTCAACCTCCGATGTCGGCAATAACCGGTCATACAGCTCTCGCATGTCTGTGGTCAGCTTCCTCTCTTCGTCCTCGGTGAGTCGACGTTTCACCGTCGACATGTCAACTCGATCAAGCTTCTCGTTGCCGATGGTGTAAGGAATCCGTCTCCTCGTATTCATCTGCGCGGTCTCGTAGGGACATCCACCTGCCCTGGGCGGCAGCTGTTTCAACTGCGGTATGTGGGCGGTCGTTTCCGAGTAGGCGGAGCGCGGGGAGTGGCCGTTCACGGCGTTTGGCGACGGTTCCCTCGACTCGAATGAGAAGTTCCTCGCACGCTGCAAAGGGGTGGACGGCACAGAGCTCGAGTGGTTCTGGTTGTGAGTGCCCGCTGGCGCCGGCCGGGCCGGGAGGGGATGGGCCATGTCGGGGTTCTTAGGAGGCGGCATCTTGGGCGCAACTTCCTTGTTAGCTATAACCGCGCGGTGGCCCTTGTCGGAGTTTGATGCCGATTTATTCCCATGGCCTCCTTGCGCCCCCTTGCCGGTGGTATGGTCTTTATTCGACACCTTGGAAGCCGACCGAGATCTGGATGCAGTCTGGTTATGCGGCGAGGAGGTAGCCTGGGCAGGGGGCTGCTGAGGTTGGCCGCCACCCCTGCCGGGCGAGATGAGCTTGTTGTACTGGATGAGCTGCTGCTGGTGGAAGAGAGTGGCCTGGTGCGGGAAGAAGAAGGGAAAGTATTCAATATTGGCGGACAGAGGTCCGGGCGACGCTTCCGACTGGGGGCCGGGGCTGTGGGCGGTAGGGGTTGTCGTCCCTCCGGCGGGATTATGAGGCCAATGGGCAGAATAATTATGTTTCGACTCCGCCGCGGCCGACTGACCGTCCATAGGGGAAGACCGGGCTCAGCCGCCTAGATGTGGACAGGAAAGAAAGCCGCTCCCAAGCAAAGAGAGGCCTTGACGGAGGATTATGCGTCTCGTCGCGAGGTGGTGCGAGCAGCGGAACGTGATATCGGCGACTTCCAAACCTGAACAGGGGGAACAGAGGAGTTGTAGTGTTCGGAAATCGGGTAGATATCGACGGTATTGCAGAGGACAAGTCGGGAGTCGCGGGACAGGCGCTCGGTGGTGTATCAACACATGGACGGCGTCGCAAGCGAGGGTGGATGAACTTTGTCTCCAAGGACGGTTAAGAACAAGGCATCCCAGCTAGGCCGAGTATGCCAGTCGAAGGCGGCAGTGTTCGTTCCTTGGGTGGAAGTTTGCTCCACGCAGTCGGTGGTGGGCGTGGCACGGGGATGGATACCCGGGGAGCGGGAAATGAGGGAAATGAAGGGTGAAAACGAAGGGTGGACGTTCGGGGGATGGCGAGGGACTAGACAGCCGACATTGGCTGGGATGGCGTGCCTGTGAGCCGCTGTTCAGGCGAAGCCAGGAAAGGATGCTGGAGCGGAGGACGGGGAGGATGGTTTGGGAGGGGGGAGAAATGGAAACGACGCGCCGAGCAGATGTGATTTCGAGTTAATGGAGGAGAGATGGTCGGTGCAGGTCCAGTCGAGACGTGGTGCTGTGGGAGGGTGGGGGGGAAGTATTTGGTACAATGCAGGGCCGACGTAAAAGGAGACTAAATTGCCCGTTGTGCCAGCCACGACTATTGTTCCTCTACTTCCGGGTGCACCAGAGGCAGCCCCATTGATTACTGGGCTGTCCTGTCCGCCTTGGGTGGGCAATAGCGGCCGGCCGAACTGGGGAAAATTGAAGGGGAAAGGGGCGTGGGTGATCACGCAGAAGCCCGGATTGCTGGGAGGGGGGGTCACTTTAGTGGGGACTGCCCGATCCTGTCACTCAGACCCCCTTCCTTAGACCCTCGCTGACACCCGTCACGGCTGGTACAGGTACGAAACCTCAAAGGAGATGAGGCTCGGATTGACTAGTCTATCACACTGTGCACATGCGCGGAACAATGCATGTGTGTCCGTTCACGGCGAGCAAACAGCCAGTGTTAACATTGAACCAACATACCGTATCAAACTTACTCGGTTGTACTCGACAAGATATCCGTGCCTCATCGCTCCTTCCATCCGCATCCCTCTTTGCCCAACCGACGGAAGGAACTCATAAGTCGGCCCGTTGCGCCTGTTTCTGTCGGTCTCCAGACCCGATCTTGTGGCAAGATGCAGTGGCCGCCCGCTCTGGCGAACGTGGAAGGCAGGCGACAGGAGCTTCCGGTGACCCTCTCGACGAAGCGTCCTCCACGCACGAACAAAGACATCAAAATCAGAGCGCTCCGTGTGGCTTCACCTAGGAATGGGGGCGGCGGCAAGAGCATCGCAAGCGTCGGAAGGGAGGCTCCTTCTAGTCTCAAATCATGCGCAGCCAGCCTATGGACTTTCAGGCAAACCCTCCAAAGGGCTCATCGTTTCGAGGAAAACAATAAATGGGGCAGTCGGTCACTCGGGAGGTCTTACGGCAGTATCCATTGGACATCTCGACCGAGTACGCCGGTATTGAGGGAGGTGCCATTGACCCCGGTCGAGTTAAACGACGATTTTGTCGATGATTTGCATCCAAGCACGGGGGTGATAGCACATGATGGCCCGAGGCTCTGCGCTAGCAGGCATGCGATGTCGTCTTTGAAGACCCCTTTCTAGGATCGCCTTCCTGCCACCCAAGGGGCGGCCGGTCCTTCCTCGCGAAGCCGGTATTAACTGCGCGTGACATAAGGGCGTACGTGTACCATGTTTGGGGAAGGGTCGAAGGACCCATTGCGGGGTGTGCGCTTGCCTCTTTTAGGGAGTCTCCTCGCCAGAGAAGCAGGCGCGACTGGGGCAAACGATGCGCTGTGCGTTGAGCCCGAGCCAGGGCGAGGCCCGCGAGCACAACGGGGCCAGACCACACAACGGTAATGACAGTGGGCACTCGCATAGGGGTGCCCGTCCTGACACAGAAACGCCGCGCCGTTGCCAATCCCTCCCGGCGGCTCCCCGCAAAGTCGATCCAGAAAGCGAAAAGGGGGGTTTTTTCTCCCGACCTCACCGACTTAGTTCCCATTCTCTCCGTCTTCCGGCATCCCCTTATCACCGTCCAGGTTGCTCCTGTGAGCCCTCGCCACCGCATCATTAGTGCCCTCACCGCGCGGCCAGCGGCAGGCCCTTACATGGACGCCATGGGACGTACGGGGTAAGGCAAGGTGTCACCAAGAGCAAAGTGTGACGAAGCCGCAGTTATTGTCCTCAAAGCGGGCTGGTTGGGCCGGCCCAGGCCCTTGCATAGAACGCCTTGTGTGTGGCATTCCGACGGAAGCGCCCGGACTTCCCTCTGCCGAGCCCAGGACCCCAGGCCTGGCTGGAGCCGAACGCAGGACCCTGATGATGCAGCACCCTGACGGGCTTCAGCTCTGCGGCCCCGCCCCCAACCGGTGGTGCCCCGTACTTGTATTCAGCGACTCCGTAATTTACGGAGCACACTGCAAGCGGAATAGCGCATCAACGACGACACGATCGCGATGCCGAAATCCCACGGCGGGCCTAAGATTAAGCCCCACTTGGCCCTCAGACCATTCCCGAACGTGGGGCCCTTGCAACGCTCGTCTGAAAGGGGCATGTTCCTTCCAGAATGCGTGTTGTTCGCAACTCAGCGCTACAGAGCCCACATCCCGGTCGGTCAAGAATAAGCACAACGGGATCACTGAGTAAGACCAGCCCACTCGCACAGGCAGTGGCGGACGTTCGCCCTCTAGCTTACAACCCGCCGCTGTGATCGACATCGACGAGTTGCCCTATTCGCAGCTGACTCCGCCATGCTAACACGAGCAGCCCCGCCAACTCGGGACCGGGCCTTGCCCATGACCTCTGACCCGCTCGTATCGCACAACCCTGTCGAGACGGGAGCTGGCTGCTGGTAGCCTCAGCCGTTACGACTTACTCCGTGCTGTTTGTAAGTTGGGAGGCCGGCCCTCGTGTTCATGACGCCGCTGCATTCACCTCGTGATGGGGGAATCGTAAAGACCATGGCGGGGGCTTGCAGGACATGAGCTGGAACTGAGACTGCTGAGTGAGGCTCGTGGTACGAAAGCCTGTGTTACGGACGTTTGTACGTCAGCACCCTCCAATCTCGACGCGCAATGCGACATGCCGACGTCTCCGAACTTGGCTGCCGGCGGGAACAAAAAGTGGGCTCGCTACGGTACATTCATTACCCCTGGACTCCCCGTGAGTACGAGGTAAGGCGCAAACCCAACAGGCACATCGGATTTCCAGGTCGGGATTGATGAGAAAGCCACCTCCCCCGGTCTTGGCAGTCTTTTTCAGGAAGATGAAGGCGGGAAACACTGGAGGAGCGGGAGATGATTCGGGATTTTCGCGGATGCCCATTGTCCTTTGCAACATCGGCCAGGTCCAAGTATCTGTTCTACCTTTTTCTGTCTAATACTCCACCTAGTGCCGTGGTTAGGCTATGTCGTTCGCGCGAGACGGGCGATGCTGCCGGGCGCCCGTCCCGCGCCTCCGCAGGCCAATCGGCAGGCGGGCCACATGGTGCCCAGCGAGACTGACCAGCAAGCGCAGAGTGTCGTTAATGAGGTGGGTTCCGTCCCGAGTTATCGGCGTGGCGGCGGTTCGTTAGCGTTGAGGATATATTTCATCCGTCAATGGGAGCCCGGCGTGTAAGTGGGCGCATATTGCCACGGGCCGTCAAGAGGCTCGTTTTTCCGCCGGAGTCGCATCCTGCTACCGTGACAGAGAGCATGCGCATACATACTTGGTGGCGTGCGGGGAGAGCAATACCGGTGCATTTGGAACCAGGGGCTCTTCCAACTTGGGACACGCGATTGAACGGACGGCTTACTACAACCCCGACTGCCTTCCGATCCGCCGTCGAAATCGAGTAGCAGGCTGGTGAATAAGTCACGCTCACCGCGTAAGCAACTCGGGGCGAGGGCGCTTATCCGAGTAGTAACTCACCCGCGGCGAGCGCGAGACACATTGCTCAGGTGGCGGTCTGAGGCGCGGTCCAAGTCTCACCTCACGCGCCCATGTCCGTACTGGTACACTTCCAAGTTTCCCCAAATAGTCGCAAAATCTCAAAATACATGTAAGCGCCAACCTGGCCCCCAACGCATCAACTTACACCCCCCTTGCCAAGCCGAGGCGGCCCCCGACGGCTAACCCCCGTCCGGCCGGGTATGCGGCCTGATCTTCAGATGTAGAAAAGCAAGTTGCACGGTCCCAGCCCGCATGAAGACCGTTGGCCGTGAAGAAAGAAGGGAAGAGAACGCCTTGTGGCAGGGCTTAATGGAGAGGCGACTGCTATGAGGGGCCGGCCGGGGGTTGGCCATCGGGGCTCGGGACGGGACGGGGGCTTGCGGGGCGCGAACCTGGACTAACACATGCATTGAGCATTCGCAGACACGCTTCAACGCTGGTCGCCTTGTCAAGAGGTTTTACATGTACAGACCCCAGTTGGCCCTGGCAAATACGCACCAGCAAAGTGTACACATCACAGCTACATGTCCAACCCAAACGACCCCCTTACGACCTTATCCCGCACATCAGACGATCGGCGGATCCCCCATCTCTTACCCTGGTTTGTTTCCATTTTCCAACTAGCCCGCGGCCCTTCGCCATGCACCTATTTGGTCTCGAAGGAAGGGCGCCGGCGGCTGGGTTCCCGGCGCGAGGGAGGCGTGCAGCGCGGCGAGACGTCGCATCGGGGCTTGGGAACCCGGGACCCGGTTTCCACGAATCATTCCGGTCGTGTTTGCTGGCTTTGGGTGGGCTCGGCGTTTTAAGGACCTAGGGTACGTGTGAATATTTACTCTTTGCCTGGACCGGCTGGCGATGTGGACTTGTTGATTTCCAGGTCGAAGAATGGCGTGCATGCAACCGCCAGTTCTGCCTGTCGATCTTGAATTACGCCGTGGCCGTAAGCGCCAGCTCAGAGATCGAAGCAGCAACCCGAAGCATATCGTGAACCCCATCATAGAACGCATGAGGAGACCCCCGGTCCACCCGGCCGTGAACGGAACTCGGGTCCCTTGCAGCCCGAGCAGGAAGCCTGCGAAGGGCGTCAGCGTGCCGACAAACCCCTTCCAATAACACGATCGTCTCGAAGAGGGAACGGCTAGGCGATTTCCGCCTACCATCCTTCTGGCGCGACAGCCTATTCCAAGCCAGCGAAGGTCCGATCTTCTCTTTTGGATCTAAGATGGTTCCCTACATCAATCGTGACCAAGGGTTTCGCAGGATGATGACGGCATCTTAAAAGTCTATCGCCTGATCGTTTTAACCCTTCTGTTCTGTAGATCTCGCGTGGTGGGCGACTCGAGCCTAGGCTCGATGATGTTCTTCAAGGCATCAGACCCTCCTCGGGGATCCGGGGAATGTTGATCTCTTCCCACTCTGTTCCGATGATGCTTATCCAGAGACTCGACACTCCGTGCTCTCATTCCTCCTTGAACCGGCTTTCCGTCTTCTCTAGATGTCTCATTCCGACCAGGATACCCTCTTTCGACCCACTCCCACCCTCACCGACCGCCCCTACAGCAAACCCACGACCGCCCACAACGCTCTATCCTCGATACAAAGCCAGCTCCCGCAAAAGCCTGCGCCCCCGGATACCTTCACCTTCACCTTCACCTCTACATCCCCCAGCCAGCCCCAACGGACCACCCTCCAGACGAAGCAGCGGTTGACGATCCCACGCGGACCACCTAGAGACCCATCACGGTCCCTTCATAGCCGTCCACTTCCCGCCCACAACCCGCTAGCAGCTCGACCTTCATAGCCTCCACCCCGTCCCCGCCCTCATCGGCGCCGGCCTCTTCCACTACAACACCCAGGGCCCCAGGCCCTCATCACACCCCGTCCTCGGCCCGGTGACGCAGGCCCGCGTGGCAAGACGGGGCAGCTTAGGACCCCGGTTATGGAAGCGGTGCGGCGGAGCACCGCGGCGGGAGGGTGTCAAGCGGGGGACCTCGGGAGTCTTTAGACCGGCGGCATGGAGGACCCGTGGACGGTGCTAGTGAAGAAGTGGCTGAGCCCCGGGCCCGTGCCGTTGAGGGGTAGCCAGGGTGGCGTTGGTGATCTGAGGCGGCAGGGCAGAGGGCGGACAACGATGGATAGAGACGAGGAATCCCGGTACCGGGGCCTCACGCGGCATTAGAGGTAGCCTACCCCGTGCTCCGTGGCAAGACTAGGCTTCTAGCGCTCGGGTGATGCTGAGCTGGAACGCAATCTGAGATTCGGCGCTGGCCTGAGTGAGACTGGGTTAGAACCAAACCAACGGGTGTCAATAGTTCATGTTGAATCTCAATCGCCATCGTATGGGTTCACGCGGCCCATCATTCACACCCTGGTAGACTCGGACACTTCGTAATCTCACCCAAAACCCGTTTCACAACAAACGTCTAGACATAGACATCAAGATACGCAAGACATCACAGTGGACCAAAAGCTCGCAAACACCTCAATCTATAGATACCAAGTAAAACCCGCTCCCCCAGCTAAACACCAAGTATTCCCAGACCATAAGTCCCCAAAAGTTTGCTCCGAATTTGCAATTCCCCCTTGACCCCCGACCCTTTCCCTCCGGGCCCTCCGTGCTCCCCCGTGAACTACCACCCAGTATTACCGAGATGCCCATTTTCAAGCCAGTAGATGTCGAAAACAAGAAACAAAAACTCCGTCCTACAATCCCCGTCCAAGCAACCAGATATATAAGGAAAAATAGAAACAAACCCCGGACCGTGACGAGATCAAACGCGCCGGTGAACCCCAAACAGACACAGCTTGTGCCTCATGCCCGAGGAGAAGCCCGGTCTAGGCCGTATACCCCCCCGGCGCTCCCTCCCCAAAGCCCATGTCCAACAAAGCTGAAGCACCCACAGCCAAACTCGAAAAGATCTCCCGACTCCGGCTCCGGACAAAACTTGATGCTGCACCGTCGCCCCTTGCTTCTCCGCTCCGGGTATCTGACAAGCCACTGCCGAAAATGAAAGCACACGCCGTATATCCATGCGTTGAAGGAGGACACTTTCCCAAAGCTTTCGACTCCGTGCCGGTGAAATCTTTCCCAATGAGCGACAAATACCCCAGAAACACGAACTCCCGCGCGAATGCCTCCGCCAATCGAAAAGCTCCCCGCTTGTCTGCTCCTCTCCGCTCGTTCCCGATACGCGCCAGACCAGACCCCAAAAACATTGCTAAAGCGTACGTTTCCCATTCCCCCAATGCCGAATAACGAGAACCGGACTGGAATGAACCCCAAGCAAATCAAACGTACCCGTCATCCAACGCACTGATAAAAACAACCATCAACCTGCCCCGTATGTTTTTCCGATTTTCAGGTTTCCTTGCGCCGTCAAAATGAATGTATATACGACAATGAACTGACACCACCATGGCCGGTCATTTGCCATCGCGACGTACGGACAGTCTAAGCCCAGACGCTGGCCTGCCCTCCCAGACCGGAAGCCTGAGGCCAGCCGCCACGGCCCCAGCTACCGGGAGAAGCCAAGGGCGTGGAGGACCGCTTCGACGACGCGTTGGTGACGGGAGTGCCTGATGGGCGAGTCCCGATGGGGGCAACAGTGGCGCCGCCCTGCCCGGCCCTGGACCCGCCGGGGAGCTCCTGCCTGGGAGGAGAGCCCCCAGGGGAGGAGGTGCTCGTGCGGTTGGCGCTCTGGCCAATGGCGCTGTCGAAGGCGGCCCTGCTGCTGGTCGGGTTCGACTGAGGGCTGGTGGTACTGTTAGGCCGAGACCCGATGTCCTGAGCCATGATCTGGCCAGCGTCGGTGTCAGGGTTGCCGGGGACGCCGCGGCCGATGTCGTAGGGCAAAGGCGAGGCACCACGAAGGCTGGCCGGACCGCTGTGGGTGGGGATCCCGGCCCGGATAACACCGTTTTCATCGACGAAGCCACCCTTCTCAGCGAAGGGCCCCTCCTTGTAGAGGGCGCTCCGCTGCCGGGCAATCAAGTCGCGAGTCTCCTCCTCAGACATACCCTTCGGCGGGGTATAAGAGACATCGGTGAGAACGGCTACACGCAAGTGATTGTTAGCCTTGGTCCTCAGTCAAGACAATGATCTACATGAACGGATGCGGCGTGTATCGGGGGGGCAACATGACAAAGAAAACGCATGATGCCGAGGGATGTCGGCGCGAGGAGCGCTGTGCTCCAAGCTCCGAATTGTGTATTTTTCTTCTCTCTTTGTGCTTGTATCTGGGTATCCTCGAGAAAGGCGTTCTTGTGCTATACAGTCGAGGGAGGCCTACTTCGCTGGTATTGCTGCTCCGTGTGAAGGTTTCGGAGTTCTCGCTCCCGCTGCGCTGCCATCCGCCTCTTCGCCTGCATCATCTGCTCCGCCTCGCTGGAGCCTCGAGAGGGCACGTGGCGCTGGCTGGCGTAGAAGCCCTGGACGTTCGACGACGGGTGGCCTCGGGCGGGATCGAAGTCGGGGCCATGGCCACGGCTACCGGGCATGCCGACGGGCCCACGGGAGTCTAACCCAAAGATGTGGCGTCAGTTTTCAGATAGCTCCAGATTCGAGTTGCCGTCTTTCTCCTGGCATACCCCTTTTCACCGAACGAAATGGCTGTATGAAGATCGGATATTGGTACTCACGTCGACCCGCCGCACCATACGTCTTCCCACTCTTTGAAAGATTATCGAAAGCCCGGTCAACCTCTTCACTTAGTGTCAGCACATGAACTGGCCCCAATCACACGCCCGAGATGGCTATCGACAAGGCGACATGACGCGATGAAGGCGAGACTCGGATGGATCACGGGCAGAGTCCAGGAAGGGCGGGCGCATACCGTCGAACTGGTAGAAGAAGGCGAACTCGTCTTGCGAACTCGGTCCGTTCGTACCTGGCAGAGGTCGAGTCAGGAATCAAGCACTGAATATATGAGCCGGCGGCATCGTACTCACCACTCCGGATGGGCGGGACTTGGTGGTCCCAGGTGTTCTGAGTAGGCCACTGCCCGTTCGACGACGACGACGATTCGTAGTATGACATGTTGATTTGTAATGGGCGACAGTATTATAGGGATCCGAACAAGCGTCGCTTTTGTGGCGGATGATCGAGTGTACAACCTTCTGCTCGGTTGAAATGGAGGTTAGCCAAGTGTACCGCGTCGTTGGTTGAGGTCAGGCACTGTTGTGGAGAGGTGATGCCACAGAATGGTTGTCAAAGACAGCGCGCGCAAAAACGGGGCCATGTTGAGCCAAGCTGTGCCGCACGATGACAGTGGAAAACACCCAAAAAAACAGATGGATCGCGAACCGAGGACCGGATAAGGGCTGCTTTGCCAAGCAAATATGAAAAGGGACAGTGCATACCAAAATCGTCCTTCAACCGAAAAATCGACGTCGCGATGGATGCGGTCGGACGGAGGGAACGTGGAACGCGAGATATTGAGGGAATATACGCGGGACTGTCGACCGGCAAGAACCTGGGTGCGCGCGCTTTCGACGTAGGGGAGAAGTCGTCGGATTCGATGAAATGCCCAGGGGTCTCCGGTTGATGGGAGGGCAATAAAAAAGAAGTTGGGGAGGAAGGGGTGGTGAGGTCGTGGGCGAGTGTGGAGTGCGTGGTCGTGGTTGGCGATAGGGGAGAGAAAAAAATTAACGGGCTTGCGGACAGAAGGTGGACTGAGCGGGAGTGAAGAATGGGGGGGGTTCTCCTAAGGCAGGAAGGCGAGTGTGTAATTGGGAGTTGCCGGCAGACCCAGCCAAGACCAATCCTTGACCATCAAGGCAGGTCGCCCGCTGGGCAGGGTAGGAACGCCAAGACCCGACTCCAGGCCGCTGTACAGGGGAGTATTACAAGGGATCTCCAGAGGTATGGCACCGCTCCCAGCAGGGTCCCCGGGCGGGTTTTGGGTACACATAGTACTGCGGTGTACGGTAGGGTACCTCTCCCTGCCCACCCGGCGGGATCAGCCCCGCCGAGGTGTGCGAAGCTGGTCGAGTCCTCTTTCCTGGCATCGGATTTGCGGGGGATTACGGCAACAGCTCAGCGGTTGCCCACGAAGCACGACCAGTAGCACCTGCCTTGGCATTCTCAGCCTGATGTGATGGGCGCGGATTACTCTTCTGGTCGGAAGCTTCGCGTTCCTGTCCGATGTGCTACCCAGTACAGCAGAGTAGTCCGCTCACGGCAAGGTATGCGACAAGTAATTACGTCACAGTAGATTACACCTCGTTTCCGTGCTTGTGCAGAACGGTAATTACAGCTCCGATTATCGCCAGCTCGCCATTTTCGCTCCTCACCGGAACATGCCGCCCTGATATTATCACGGCTACCCGAGACCAACAGGACGCGGTGGGAAAGGGGTCCATGCCCCCACCTTGTCAATATTGCTTCCATGGACCCTTCCGTATCATTGTGGGGAGCCCGAAAGAGCGCTAGCCTGTTGAGTGCAATTTCGATGTCTTACGGGTCTGACCTTGCCCGCGGTTGTTTGTCGACGGCGTTTAGCTGATGATCCTTCATTGTGACAGAGCTCATCACGCCTATCCCAAGGAACTTGGGAGTTGGCAAAACGGAAAATGAAACCGCCCTTCCAGGTCGCGGTGTGACGGACGGCTTTACCGAGTATAAGAGACGCTCAGCTGAGGGTCCTCTTTGGTACACAGTACGAAATGATGTAATTTCAACGAGCCGGTATCCACTCTCGCGCCGTCAGACGGGTTCCAGATCGTGTGAGACGGTGCGGAGCCGACCGGGGGGAACGAAGACCTCACTAGTCGGTAATTACCACCAACGCGAATCAGCAGACGGGCTCGATCTCATCTCCGATATTATCCGCTTTGGACTGGAGTCTGCCCTATCGATGTCCCACGGACAAGACCAACGATCCCGGACTCGCCTTTCGGCTCGCTGCACATCTGAGCTTGTCCGACGCGGGCAACCTCAACAATGGGGAGCCGCCTGACGGGTACCTGCGGCGCGAAACAACATGGCAGTGTGTTGATATCTTGGTCCGCATCGGGGACTCGGCTGGCTCGCGGGCTCTCGTGATGCATGGGCGCGCCATATCAGCTCCACCCGGCGCACAGGTCCATCTTGGGCCTCCATCTTGGGCCAGGGAGCCCCAGGGACCCCCGCGGCATTCCAGGCTATCAATGCCAAGTTGATCTCCGTTGTGCGGAGCCCTGCTGCGATCCGTGCATGAAACCACGATGGAACGCGCAGTCGCC
The DNA here is from genome assembly GCA_017657125.1 of Scopulariopsis brevicaulis. Classification (NCBI taxonomy): domain Eukaryota; kingdom Fungi; phylum Ascomycota; class Sordariomycetes; order Microascales; family Microascaceae; genus Scopulariopsis; species Scopulariopsis brevicaulis. The sequence goes on from JAGFNX010000119.1 coordinate 29,842, forward strand.
GGCGACAATCATGGACCAGACTACATCTTCCCGCAGATGTTAAAGGAGCGCCCCATGGCCGTTTCTTCGGCTCGCAAGCGACGCGCTGGCCGATTCCCACCGGAGCTTGGCTACGCGACCGGATAAATAGAACCTCGTGCGGGACTTGGTCTGATATTGGCAACGCCTCGGGGCCGATCTGCAGGCACGGTGCTTCTTATCCGTTGTCTCAAACTCTAACCGTGGGAATTTCCCGACGGGGAATATCCTGACGGTAAACAAGCTACCCATAGTGTCTCCAAGCTCTGAAGAGCCCAGCTCCGAAACATGGCCCCTTTCCACCTCGTCCGAGGTCGCCGTCGCGACCGACAATCACCTCGCGTCTCTCCCTCAAAGCGCGTCCCGCGTTGTCGCGCCCTCTCCGGCTTCGCCAACTAGAGTCTTGGCGGCGGCCCTCACAGTGCCAACGGAGCCGGCGGCCCCATCTTCAATTTCCAATACGTTCATCGGACGAAAACCCCGATTCGCGTGCGAGCGCCACGGCGCCTCCATCAACGGTTGCCGCATCGTACATCTCGCTCCCGCCTGCGGGCTCAGGAGGCCTGCTGCCGGTCACGACGGCACGCGCATATGCCAGGCATCGGGAGCCCAGCCGAGCCTCGGGAGACCGATCGAGGGGTTCATAAGCGGATCCGAAAGGGGAAGCGTCGGAGAATGGACGGAGATTGGGCTTTGATTTCTCATCACCCCCACGGGCCAGTGCCTTCACCCTGTCACCTGGCGCTCGAGCCCAAAAGGAGGCGCGAGATGATGCCCACCGAAAACGTATGCCAAGACGCTGGGTCCTTTTGGCGGACTAGCGCGATTTGGGAAACGGGCCTTTTCCCCGGTTTTGTTTGGTAGTGGCGTTTTCCTGAAAGAGGAGCGCTATCTCCTGGCGGGGTCCCCCTCTCATCCCGTCTTGGCTACCGTACGTGAGACGTCGGGGGGCTCAGGTCGCGACCCTCGTACTTGAACGGGGTCGCGGGTGAATTATTTACGTCATGGTTGGGAATGATGCTGTCGGCCGCGAGGACCCGGAGGGTGTGAGGGGACCGTGGGCTGCTCACCACACGGGTGCGGACGGAGTGGCGTGGTCAACACGTCTTTTATGATGTGCTGTATGCTGATACGCACGTCGGGGGCTTGCGGGAGGGGGATGGCACGCCATATCGATTGGAATCGACGTCTGAGACGGGCGCGTGGCCGTGTCAGTGGCCGTGAGCCGGCCCGACGTCTCTAAGCCTTAGTTTCAGTTTCTTGTGGCATCGCGGACTGGAGACCACTGCCGGGTCCCGCGGGGAGAAACCAGCCATCACGTCTGAGGGAGGGTCGCTAGCTCAGAGCCGTTCCGCCAGTCACGGGCCCAGGACGGGCCCGGTTCATTCCCATGGCTTTGCTGCTTCTTTCCTCGTCCGGAAATGGCTCGACGTTCGTAGCCTCCACTAACAACCTGCCCCTCCCCCACTTCCACCAAGCACCATTGAGCAGGGCCACCCTGCCCGGCCCTCCAGATATCGCGTGCCATCGCTGATTCACTTTCTCAACCCTTGTCGTGGTCCCCCTATACGGGTGCGTGCACGTCTCGGTGTCTCGACTCGGGATGTGCCTCCTCTTATCCGAGGCATTATACGCATTCTGTAGTAGCTGGCCCCGAGGACATGTTACCCCGGCGGTTATCCTACCTGTACCAGATGCGCTCGGAATCCCGGGCACGATCTCGGCCGAGTTGGATGTGAACCCCGCTTGGCGGCGTGGCTGTGGCGGTGGCCGAAAGGAGGGGCCGGAGGGTATAACCGTTAGGGAAGCCAAGCTCCCATGCGTTGCCCGGTCTTCCATGTCGTCATTGTTGGGAGTCGAGGAAGCGGGAATATCCGCCCTTCCGACCGGGAAGTCCACGGCTCCGGTTGCCCTGGAGCCTGGTAGCTCTGTTATCACTTCGTTACAAGTGGAGTCCGGGGCGTGGCTTCGATGGAGAACCGTGCCTTGAGCTGGCTGGCCATGACGGATCTGGAGTGTCCAGCGGGGGTGTGGACGTATACTTCCTGTGAGATTTACCTGATCGCGGCCACGGCCGTCTACTGGGCAGTTCATCGTACACCAGCTGAAGAAGCTGAAGCGCGCGCGGAGTAGTAGCAAGGTGAGAGTCCGTCCGGTCTGTCTACCTTCTGGGCCTCGATCTCTATTAAGTAGCAGTACTCGAGAGCGACCCTATCTTATTGCCATGCCCCGGCTCGTTATATGCCAAAAAGAACCTCGTTATCCAAGACAAACAAGTGATAAACCATCCAACGCTATATCCGTGGTGATACAAAAAAACGCCCTCGTACTCCCTTCCCAAACCCACACGCCCAACAAGGGGTACCATTACAAAACATGACCGCGATGCCACCCTTACCACCGCTCAACCTCGACACCGACGCCCACGCTGTCAAGATGCCACGCAACAAGGCACTCCACCGCGCAGGGCACCGGGCGCGGACAGTCCTCCGCCCGCGGGCCCGACGGGAGGACCTCGCACCCGGAGAAGTCCCTGTGCGCGGTGCCGTTGGGCCCTGCGAGGCGGACGAAGTCGGAGAGGGAGGGCGAGGCGTGGAGGTTTAGGTAGTGGGACATTGCGGAGGGGGAGCCGTACGTTATATACCCGGAGGGTGCTGTGAGTTGTTAGCCTGCGAACCCGGGACCGGCGGCCAGATAGGCATCTGATGTGAAAGGGGGGTGGGAGGCGGTGGAACGTACCGGGTCCGACGCCGCCCGTCATACGCGGGCAGTATAAACCCCGCCCGGCCCCGACATCAACGACCCTCTCCCCAGTCTCCTCCAGCGCCCTGAACCGCGGCGCCTCTCCCTCGCCGACCTCCGCGTCGGCGGAGACGGCCAGCACCGTGTCGTGAAGGACCCCCTTCTCGGCGCCCCACTCCCGCCACGTCCTCCCCGCGTCGCGGAGGTTCCTCAGCCTGGCATCCATCCCTCCCAACTCCCCCGCGCAGGCGGCGCCGAGCTCATCCGTGGAGTTAAACGCCGCCGGCGCCTCGGCGCGGCGGACGGTGGTGGAGCGGAGGGCATCCCCATAGCAAGACCTCAGGTCCTCCTCTACGGCCTCCGCACCATCGTCCCCCTCGAGAAGCACATGCGCAAAGACATCGACGCTCGAGAACGACGCGTCCGCGAGGAGCGGCATCGCGCAGGCGACGTTCCCCCCTTCCGGCACCGTCCCAGAAACAACCACGGCCAGCGCCCGGGATGTCCGCTCGGAAGGCGGGACGTGGATATCGCACACGTCCGTCAGCGTCACCCTCCCCGCGCCCGAAATCTCCAGACGCCCCGGGACGGCAGCCGTGCCGTTCCGCGCACGGGGGGCGGAGGCGCAGGACGGGAGGAGGTCGCTGTGCCAGGTGACGTCCCGCTTACCCTCCACCGTCGCGGAGACCTCGAGGACGGGGTGTCCGCCCTTGGACGCGACGCTCAGCGCGCGGCTTGCGGCGCGGCCGTCCGCGTCCACGGTGCCGGTGGACCACAATACATCCAGCGCGCCGTCCGCGCCCCGTGCGCGGAGAACGAGGTTCCCGTCCCGCTGGAGCGTAAGCGCGGCCCTCCCATCCGGCGCCTCCAGACTAGCTCTCTCCTTCGACAACAGCACGCCGTTCCCATCCGGGTAGACGAAGCTTGAGCCCGTCGCGCCGAGGGGCAGCCTCCCCGGTGGTAGAGGGAGCTCGATCTCGGGCTTCGGCGCGGGTGTCGGCGCGGCGTTTGAGGGGGGCCGGCCGTCTCTTCCGAGCGGGGTTGGGGGCGCGGCGGGGCGGCGGGCGAGGGAGAAGATTGTTAGGGCGAGGAGGAGGAGGACGGCGGGGGGGAGGAGGCGGCGGGCGAGGCCGAGGCCGTGCCAGCCGGTTAGCATGGCTTATGTGGTGAGGGCTGTGAGGCGTCGGGGGTTGTTCATTGTCTGGCCTTCGAGGCGGGCGTCACGCGGTCGAGGAGGATGGTGTTGCGGAGGGAGAGAAGGGGAGGGAGAGCGGCGTCAGGGGTAGGGGACGGCGGCTAAAAAGAGGTAGGTGTGCTTTGGAGACGGCACAATGGGCCCAAACGGGACGGATAATGCTGCTGTTATGTCGCCCTGCATGTGCATGTGTGTGTGTGTGTGTGTGTGCAAAGGGGCAGATATCAGCACAGAAAAAAAAACCATTATTATAATACCCAAGAATTCAAAAAGAACACAGCCTCCCTCGTCGCGAGGCACCTAAATCCGTCAAACACACAAAAGTGGGAAAGGCATAACAGCTCACCAGGCTGAAGGATCACAACCCCCCGTCAGGTCCGAGGCACATGAGGCCAACGGACCCGAAGGATTTTTGGGCCGACTCAAGCCACAATGCGCTCCGTCCCCCATTCGACATGTCGCGCGCAAGTGGGGCCTGATCGACAGGCCCTTTCCCCACTGAATCGAAGCCTCGCAGAGGCTCTGCCAACTTGTCCAGCATCCAGAGCCCCTGAAGCCTGCCGATCCAGCGGCGAATTGCGCTGGCACCACACGTCCTCCAGGTCTCCGCTAGGATGCGACTGAAAAAGGGGGGGCCCTGGCGCGGCGGCACAGCGACCCGGCTTGGCCCGTCTGACCAAAGATTACTTTAATAGGGAGCAGCGCATTTAGCACCGCAGGTCGCGGAGCCCGCTCGGCCCTCCCAAAACGGTTTTAAGCTTGTTTGGGGCGGCGGGCGCTAGGAGATCCACCCGAGCTTCCAGATTCACATGTTTCGTTTTTCTTCTTCCCTTGTCCATCGGACCCGGCCGCTTGTGTGAGACTATCCGCGATGGTGGCTTGCGGCCAATCCGCGACACAGGAGCAGGTGCAGAAACGTTGCTGTACATTTACGCGTGCTACTCGTATACATGCACGTATCCGTACCGCGTAAGATGGCAAGGCGAACTGAACAGGCCGGACCCCCGGCCCGTCTGCGAACACAACGTCGCAGTACGGGCCGCATCCTGTCCCCGACGGAAACAGGACGGGCGCGCGCATTCGAACAGCAACCTCGTACCCTCAAGCATAAAGACACGAAAAACCCCCCACTCCGCTCCACAGTCCACACCGAACCTCCCTCCTCACGCCTGCTCCCCCTCCGACTGCGCCTGCTGCGCCCTCTTCGCCGCATTCATGGCCTTCAACTTGGCCGTCCCAATCCCCGCCACGCCCCCCTCCTGATTCTCTCCCAGCCACGGCTTCTTCGACTCCCCCAGCAGGCTCCCCGAGAGGAAGTAGCACGCCAGTCCGAGGATGATGCACACGAAGGCGATGGGGTACATGAAGTGCACGGCGTACCCAAAGACCTTGACCCCGATGATGACGCCCCAAAAGTTGGCCGTCAGCAGCGAGATGTTGTAGAAGGACGCCGACGCGATGCGCATGAGCAGCGGGACGAGCGAGTAGAAGACGTTCATGACGAGCGTGAAGCCCACGACGTAGCCCACGTCGGAGCCCGACCACGCCGCGTCGCGCATCGAGTCGCGGATGTCGTTCCGGTCGAAGATGGCGGCCTGCACCCCGATGATGCACATGCCCAGGAGCCCCAGGAACGAGAGGAACTCGTACATGGGCCTCTTGCTGACCAGGAACTCCTCGAACACGTTGCTGAAGCCGTAGCACGTGGCGCCCAGCAGCGCGAAGAGGTCGCCCTTGACCATGTCCGACGCCTCGTCGTCGCCCGACCCGCTGACGTGGTCCGAGGCGATGAGGATGCCCATGCCGCCGCAGCAGACCACTATGCCGACGATCTGGAAGATCTTGTAGCGGACGCGGAGGAAGAGGAAGGAGACGACGACGACGACGACGATGGCCCAGAAGTTGATGAGCTGCGCCGACAGGATGTTGGTGTACCCGTACGCCAGGACGGTAAAGTAGTTCCCCTCGACGTCCAGGAACGCAAAGATGAAGTACTTCCACCCGTGGCGCCACGCGACGCGCGCCCACTCGCGGGGCCCGAGCCGGTACAGCGTCAGGGGCGTATAGATTATGAAGAGCAGGATGTACGTGAACATGACCTGGAACGAGGGGATGTTGACCTCGTCCTCGGCCAGCAGGGAGCTGAAGGTGTTTGTGCCCGTGATGCAGAGCGCGAGGACCTGGCCCAGGAGGAGCACCACCCAGAAGTCGACCGTCGTGAAGTACGAGTACCACTTGACGTTTTTCTTCTCGAGATCGTCGAGGCCCTGCCGGACGAGCTCCGCGTCGGGGGACGGGTCCGCCGCTTCGTGGACGGAGGGCGCGTTGCCGGTCTTGGACTGCTCGGCTGCGGCCTCCGGCTGGACCTCGTTGACCGCGGGGCTCGGCACCGCGGCCTTGTGCTGGTCGTCGTCCGCCATGATTGCTCCTCAGATCTCGCAGATCAGTAGCAGCTACCGACAGACAACCAACGCTATCCGTTTCGAACCAAGGAATCCGAAAATCCCTAGCCCCAAAACCCGATAGTAATAGTGATAGATAGAATGGATGTTAAAATCCCGTTTCGCCTAGTCTTTCTTCGTCCCCAAAGCAAGCGCAAAGACCTAAGTCGCCTGCTAGTTTATCGCCGCTGCCGGCACATGCGCCGATGTGCCCTCGGGTATCCGCTTGGAAGAGTCGCGACGGCGGCGGTCGTCATGGACGTCTGGTGGGTGAAGAGCCGGTAAGGTGGGAAGCTGCGAGCCACTGGGTACGGGCTCGAGACGCTGATGGGGTGTTTGTCCAAGGTTTGGCGCGGAGGGTGCGACGTGTGGTGGTGAGGGGAGTAAGAGCTTCTTCAGCTAGGGAGGAAAAAAAGACGAGGCGAAAACGCCAAGGTGGAGAAAAATGCGCGTGCCCCGCTTCCCGCACGCTAAACCACTTACACCATCCCTGCGATCCATTCCCTATCGCCGACCGGTCAAGCCCGCCCACTCGCCCATGCACGCGTATCCCGGTGCGGTAACACGCCCGAGACCCCAAGCCCCCATCTCTCGCCATTACACAAGAGAATTGTCCCGGGCCCATCCCCAGCGTCCCGGACCGGGGCCGGAGCTGTGGCCGCCCGCGTGGTGGCGTGGGAATACCCACGGAACCAGTGCGCCACGCGCCCAGCTGGGAATTTCGTCGCGGGAGTATGCGCCTTGGCGCGGGATGGTTTCTCTTCGAGCGAGTGGGGGCATACCCCGGGAGTAGACGCTTGCAGATAGCCGGACGGGGAACTGCAGAGCTGTTGCTTCTCAGGTGTTGGCGGCATATTATACGTATGTTGCACCGCGGAATCTCCCCGCTCTGGAGATGAGATCTCCATGCTGCTATCCGGCCGGGTCGAGCTTCCGCTCATCTCGAGACGCAGATCCTGGCCCCAGCTTCAAGACACTACCACTTATTACCCGTGCACGATCGTAGTGAGACACCCCGTATGCTGGGCTTTATAACCATTATAGTTAAGAATTACAATTATTTTCTCGCCTTAATCCGTACCATGCACACGGAATGCCCCGTGTTCCCTTCACTCAATATGGGGTATACAAAACAAAAGAAATATATGCCAAAGCCCAAAACCAGTAATCCCGGTATTAACTCTTTCAAACCGCATCCCTTCAAACTCCACGAGAACAAAACAAAACTCGCCTATATAAACCCAACCGACCCCCCATCCCCCCCACCAACACCAACAGCCCTCCCCCACCCCGCCGGCGACTCAGGCCTCATCGGGTTCCGCGGCGGCGGCTCCAACCCGAACTCCCCCTTCTCCCTGAACGCGGGGCTCGCGGGCGGCGGCGGCAGCGATTTATTCGGCGGCGGCGAAAGGACGGGCGACGGAAGCGGCGCGGCGAGCGGCCAGTTGGGGTTGTCGAGCTCGGGCCTGCTCGGCGGCAGCGCGGGCGACGGGGGCGCCGGGCGCGGGGAGGTGAAGCGCGGCGGGGAGGGCTCCTGCCCGCCGGTAACTTGCGGCGGGAAATTGAAGTCTAGTTGCGCGGGGGACGGCGGTGCGGGGCGCGGTGAGGTGAACTTTGGCGGGGATGGCTCGGGCGCCGCGGCGGGTTGCGCGGGGAAGTTGAAGGAGAAGTCAAGTTCGGAGGCGGAAGCGGAGGCGGGCGCCGGGGGGAGCGTCGGGCTCTCTGGGCTGCGCATGGCCGGGGAGCGTGGCGGCGACGGGGCGCGGTTGGATGGTGGGGGGCCGCTTGGGGGTGGGACCCTCGGCGTGACGATCCTAGGGAGCCCACGGGGCGCGGGGGTTCCGTTCCGCGTTCGGTTGACGTCGAGCCCGGGTCCCATAGGAGCACCTAGCACGGGAGAGTCGGGAGGTTCGGGGAGTCCAAGTCCAGGGGGCGCGGGGGTTCCGTTCCGAGCGCGCATCAAGTCAAGCGGGGCCTTGACAGGGCCACCTGGTCCGCGGAAACCTGGATGTCCGTGGGGCTCGGGAGTCCCAACCCCAGGACTCCTCACAGGACCGCCTGGTCCACGGAAACCAGCAGGTCCATGGGGCTCGGGAGTCCCAGCCCCAGGACTCCTCACAGGACCACCTGGTCCACGGAAGCCAGCAGACCCGTGGGGCTCGGGAGTCCCCGCTCCAGGACTTCTCATTGGGCCGCCCATCCCGGGTGAATCAGGGGGTTCCGGGAGTCCAAGTCCAGGGGGCGCAGGAGTCCCGTTCCGCGCCCGCATGTTATCAAGCGGGTCCTTCATAGGACCACCTGGCCCGGGTCGAGGCTCAGGCGTCCTGGGCAGTGCACCCATGGGGGGCCTCATCGGGCCGCCTGGGCCGGGGGGACCACGAAGTCCAGGCGGACCCGGCCCAGGACGCCCAGGTCCGTTCCGCATCCGCATGCCCTCCGGTGGGGGTCTCATAGGACCGTTTGGCCCGGGACGCCCCGGGGGGCCAGGAGGCCCAGGAGGTCCAGGAGGTCCATTTTGTGGGTGCATGCCATCCGGCGGATGCCTCATTGGGCCGCGGGGCCCAGGCCCTCCCATTGGCCCCCGCGGCGGCCCGGCACCCGGTGGTCGCGCCCAGCCATGGCCCGGGTCGGGACCGGAACCAGGACCGTGGTTTGGCCGGGGACCCGGTCCAGGACCACTCATCGGAGGACGCCCCGGTCCAGGGGGCCCATGATGCGGGCCTGGACCCATATTCCCGGCAGGAGGATGTCGTGGGCTGGGGTGCATCCCAGGAGGAGGCCCAGGCCGCATGATCGCGGGGACGTTTAGAGGCACCGGCTGGGGCCCCGGGCCATGGTCCCTGCGCTCTGGCGACACCATACCGTCCGGAGGTGGGCCCCTGGGGCTCCGCATATCGTGCTGCGCGGGCGTTCCTCTACCATCGGGCATCGGACTCCGCATCCCGCCTGGACCATCTGGCTCTGAAGGTCCCATCCCATCATTCCTCGGCGCCTCATCCACAGCGATCTGAGGTGTCGGAGACGGCTCCGGCGTCGGAGCGCCGCTGGCCAGCGGCCACTCGCCACAGATCCCGAGCCCCGCCGCCGCCCTAGTACTCGGCGGCGCCTCCAAGGGCGAATCCATCCCCGCCTCCTCGATAACGCCCTGCACCGGCTTCTGCAGCACTAGCGGCAGCGGCTTATGCGCGCGGTTCATCTCGCTAAACTCGATCGGCGCGCTCGTCCTCTGCGCATTGGAGAGGACCTCCTCGTCGTCATCGCTGAATCTGAACTCCGCGAGGGGCGACGTCACCAGGGCCTCGATGTTGGTGGTTATGCTCGTCTGGCGCGGCGCCACGATCGTCAGGGCGTCGCGCTGGGCCTGGACCGTCTTGACGATGGGGTGGCCCCGGGGCTCCTCCTCCGCTTCCTCTCTTTCGTGACTTCCCACATTTGAAAGGGCTGGCGAGGGGAGCGGCGCGGGCCGGGGGACTTGGGCCGTTATAATCGGGAGGCTAACCTTGCGCTCACTCGTGCCCACTAGCCGGATCGTGTTCTCCAGGGGAGGGCCCCGGTGGGTGGCACCGCTAGGACCGAGATTGTCTCTACTCGGCTTCCTGAAGTCCAAATGTGAGCCGGGCGGCGAAGGGGGATTTCTCTGCGCAGACGTAGGTGCCTCCGCTGCGGCGTCGGGCGACACGGGTGACACGACAACTGGGGACCATGACTGCGATTCAGACACCGGAGAGAGCTCCCTGAACGGCGTGTCGACATTGTAGGCTTGACCGAGAGGCGACCTAGGACTAGAGGTGTCCTTCCTGGGCTGGGTTTCCGGGATCGCCAATGACCTAGATAGACCCGACGGGGTCGCCGAGCGGGTGCCCGAGGCACCCTCGTTCGGTGCCGGCGCGCGAGCTAGAGAAGACGAGGACGCATTATGCGGGTAACTCGCGGCGGCTGAGGCAGACCGGGGCGCTTGAGTCACGCTGTCGACGGAGCTCGACGAGCCAGACCTTGTCGAGTACGGCGGCGCAAAGGGTCGTGACGGTGCGGCTAGCGATCGGCTCGACATTGAGGTATCGGGCCGCGGGGGCGCCGGGAGGTCTATGCCGTTGACGGCATTCGGATGGTTCAGGCTCGGGCCAAAGTATTGCCCGTCTCCCGGCTTCAGGTCCTGTCGCCACGGCGAATTCGCTGGACTATCTCGGCCATCGGGCGCCTTCCTGCGGCGGGTGGGAGGTTGGTTAGCTACATGGGTCGCGAGGCACGTCTGCCGCGGACATGCTTCCCGCGTGGGAGAAGTTGCTTGTTCCGACTCACTTCTTCTTGGACTTCAGTCCAAAGAATGACACCATGGTCGCTTTTGCTGGGAGATGTGCGTGCGGGTACGCTTCAGTTAGATCAATTTAGCGGGATGAGATCTGCGAGTAGCTCATCGCTTTGGTCGACGACCGTGCTCCTTGATGGGCCCGCTAAGGGAAGCTGGACCTGCTTGAACCAGGGCCACGCGAAGCTGTCCACCAAACCTATGCGGACGTGTATACTAGGCCCGTGCAGCCGCGCCCTTTGGCGAAACACGGCTTCGACTCCCAAGAGCGTGCCAAGTGCCGAGGCTCTAGAGCAGGATGGTAACGGGAGACTGGAACTAGGAAAGCGAGAGGTCCCCGAAATGCAACCAGCGATCGGATGGCGGTCGTATCCCGCGGTCGACTTGCCGATCCTAAGCTCAAGGAGATGCTGCGACGGAATGAATGTATCCTCGTGGTCGGCGATGGAATCTGGGCTGTTGGCCTTGATTGTCTATCAACGTGGTGGAAAGTCCGAGGACAAGCAAGTCGCGAGTTCGTTCGTTCGGATGGATGGTCGCAACTCGGGAGTGCGCGCGGAAACAGAGCGTGAAGGGGCGCAGATATGCAATATCCCCCTTGGAAGCCGCCCGCCCGTGAGGAAAGAAGTGGGCTGAACCTCGTCACTCGTCAGTGGGCCCCTGGATCCATGTCTCTGCGTCGGTCGATTTTTTCCCCCGAAGCTGCCATCCTGGCCGCCCCCTCACCCAATGCCAACGCTGGTCAGGCACCAGGGCTCAGGGGCGGATTTTGATGAGCGGAAGTGTGGGGCTGACAAGGGTAGTGGCGGCGGTGATAGGGCGGGGAGGCCAGGAACGAGGGGAGCCGACCCACCCCTTGCTGGACAGAGCTTGGATCCCTGCCTCCCGGGTGGATCCAGGACGGATAGACACCCCAGGTCCACCGGCGTGGGAAACAGTTGTTTCAGGTTTCTTCGTACTCGGTAGTCTATCGGTAGGTTCGGAGGACATGGTGGGAGTCGGGCTCTGTTCATAAGGGATCCAATCTCGCGGCTCTGGCCTTGTGATGCACTATTCCGCTCGCATCTGAGATGTTGGCACTGATATGGCTTGGTGGCGTCTCGGGAAGGCAGGTTGCCGTGTCTCGCATAGCAGAGACGCCATGAACTCGTGCGTCTGTTTACCTGCAGCCCACGCCGCGGTGGCTCCTCTGCAATGCGGGGTTAGTACCTCGTTGGAAAGGAGCCGAGGTGATAAGCAGGGTTGAACAGGGCACACACTCCGTTTCGCCTTCTGTGACTTCATCACGGTGATGTCAACCGGATGAGGTGTTTCGGGCCTGCCGCATGTGTGGTCGGGCAATATTCCGTTGACGTGATGACAGCTGCAGGAACCGTCACATCGCCCGGGGCACCCTTGTCCATCCCTAAGGGGTACAGGTCCACATCCGCTGCCGACCCAGTTCAATGACGTGACCTGGCATCTCCCAGCTTACCGCGGATCCGTACGATCCCAGTCAGCGCCCCTCACTTGAGTGTCGTTCGGCAATTCCTGGAAACGCGGGTTTCAAAAATTGGAATTATGGTTGTTAGTTGCTCGGATCGACGCCGACGACCCAAAATGCATCGAGTGCTTGTTTGTGAGGTGATATGACGATCGACCAGGGTAATCACGGCCAAGCCGCGGAATTCGAGTCTAATTAGCGCGCCGCTGCATCGGGACAGTCGCGTGTTCGTGGATCCGGTTGGCAGTCAGACTACCGCGTAGAACTTCGGAATGTTCTCTGCGCGGGGTTACACATATCTTCGTACGGAGTAGGACCAACGCTGGGATGTGACGATTGATGGCTTTCGGGAATTTATTGAGATGGAAGCACCGAGTAAAATAGTGGGACAAATGTAGTCATCGATGTCTCACACAGGAGCATGTGACTTCAGTCAGGAACAGAAACGGGAGAGCACCTTCCTCGACAATAGCGGCCTAATTAGCCGGCTGGAACAGCGACCCGCACCCCGCTGGCCACGAATCCAAGACCCCTGGCTCAAAACTTTACGTAGGATCTAACAAATCCAGGTCACTGATATCCAGCACAACACTATGTACAAGTACGCCCGCCGTTGAAGTTAGGAGGCAGGCCGCCAAGGCACGCGTCAAAGGCGCGTCCGAATTCTAAGCCGGGGTTGCCGGTGTACCCCTTATACGTGCGACTATCCCATGGCCTGCCGGCATCCCTGCCCATCGCGGCCGGGAAGCTTTGTTGGGTGATAGGGTTGCGGGGCTCATCACGGGCTACGAGGTTCACATCCGTCGTCGGTACATCGCGTGTATAACTCTTCGGAGACGCAATCTCCCAGTCGGCGCACTCGGCCACAACGTGACATCCGCGATGGCCGTCCCGCCGCCCTGGCCGTGGTACCCTCCCGATATCAGCCGGCCCACTCCATCTTTGCCCGTGATCGCCGACGAGCCGACAGGGGTTCACACACGTGGAGATGCGGACGGCACTGTTGGCGCACATGACAAGTTGCGCGCTGGTGTCGCGCGCAAGTCAGACGGGGTGGGGGGATGTGATTGTCGCGAGGTCCTGAACCATGATGTGCGTGTCGAAGGGGTAGCGGTAGTTTCTTGCCCGAGAGGGTTCTGTGCCGTACGGTCTTGAAGAAGGGGTTAGCGGGAAAGCCTGCCTGCACGGCCGGGATGAGGTGCTCCACGTAGGTGCTCTGTAGAATGCGCCTTCCGAGGGGATCTCCGTGTCGTTACAGCTCGGGTAGAAGGCGACAAGGACGCGGTACTTGTGCGGACCCTGGCAGCGGTACGCAATCCAAACACTGCAGAGCGGACAGCATTTCGACCGAGAGATGCTGCCGGGCAGGACACTCGATTTCGGGATATGACCCCGAGGACATGATGGCGTCATAAACCCGGGGCCTGGGAAATGGAGACAATCGAGGACTGGTGTTTCCCGTATGAGACAATCGAGGGAGCTGACTGAGCCAGGCAGTGGCCTCCTCGACGGATTATGGAGTAAGCGAAGTTGATGCCGTTTCCTTCCCCCTTTCGCCAACTGCAGCAATTAGGCCGACAACCTGCTGCCTGGGTTGTTCACTTGCCAATGGGCCGAAGCCCTAGACAGTTCGACGGGCTCGAGACCCATATACGTTTGACTGTCTAACCTGTATAGAATTGCGGGTCGTCCCAAACCATACCATGTGCGTGCCGTGCTCCAAAATTACCGCTGAAATCAGAAAATCAAAGACGTAAGAACGGCGATGCCGACGAAAAAGGGGGACGCCATCAGCCCCAAAGGCTCAGAACCGGATCCCGCTATAGCTGCTCGAGTAGCTTTCTTCTCCGCCTGTCGATGAGCTCCTCCTGCACCTCCTCTAGTGTCGGCAGCACCCACTCCTTCCCGTCGCCCGAGTCGCCCGGTAACGGCTCCCAGCCCGGCGGCGGCTCCAGCTTCCCCGTGTCGGCCATGTTCTTCAGCGCCTCCTCCTCCATCTCGGCCTCGTACTTCAGCAGCTCGTCGTCCTCCTCATCCGGGTTCCACCCGTAGTACGCCGCGTCGACGTACCTTCGTATGTCGACCCTCGCGTCCGCGGGTTTCTCCTCCGTCTTCGCCTTCGCGCTCTCAAACAGCTCCTTCACGCCCGGGAGATCCCTCGCTCTCCCAAAGTACTTGTACCCCTTCCCCCTCCCGGGTATCTCCCTCCCCTGATCATCGTACATCTTCGCCCCGGCCCTCATGTAATTCGGCCCCCCCAAGTTCCGTATCTGCACCTCCCACATGTGTTTCTCCCGCATCAACTTGTTGATCTCGTCGTTGAGGTCCCGGATCTGGTAGTCGCTCAGCGCAGGGTCCTGGATCTTGGCCACCTTGCGCGACACCTCCTTCAGCACCTGCCCGCGCCACTTCTCGCACGCCGGCACCGCGTCCACCTCGGTGATGATCTTGGGCCGCCGCGTCCGCCCGCCGTCGAAGAGGCCCAGGTCCGCCGCTTGCGCCTCGCGGAAGCGGAAGAGCATGGACTGCGCCTTTTCTGCGTTTCGCGCCTGGGGGAGGTTAGCGGTGGACGGAGCTGCGGGCGCGTCTGCTGGGGGCTTACCATTTTGACAGTGGCACGATTGGTGCGCGGGGAACTGAGGGTCGGTTAAGGGGCAGAAGAGCGAAGTTTTCAGACGGTGACGAGGTAGAGATCCGTTCCGTGGGGAGGGCGATACTGTCTTTTTCTGTGGCCTTGGATTTTCGCGGCAGCCTCGCGACCATGGCTTCTCGGAGCTTTCGCTGATGCTAGGGTGGGGCGCCAGCCTGTTGCTTAGTCACCCGAGACACTGTGCTTGACGAGGTCCCCTCGCTCTGCTCCCAGCCTATCCGATGCCAGCTTGATGCCTTTTGTTGACAAGAGCTTTCATACCCAAGAAACCGGGTTAAAACAACTACGGGATGTCTATGTGCCCATTTCCGCCCAAATCCCGGCACTGTAGTTAGTAGGTGAGACCGGCCACCTCTAGTCCGAGGAAATCAGCACGCGGTGCGCTTCTGTCGGTCCATATTACGGGGCGGAACTTCGCTACTGGAGCCGGGTTATAGTCGCTACACCAAACATCATCTACAGCTGTCAAAAGCTGAAGCACGAGTACCTTATCAAATGCGATCCCGGGGATCGGGGTGGCTCGCCTGTGACGGACTTATGTGGAGAGCACTAAAGACTCCTCAGAGACACAACGACTCCAGAATTTTTGTGTGAGCTTGTCGCTGCTTGTTTTCACTGGAACTGGCACTCAAGCTGAATGAAGCCGTCCTGGAAACGAGTGGCTTCTGTGCTCCACAGAAGCCACCCCGGCCACGAAACCTCACCTCCACTACCCCCGTATCACCACGGCCCTGAGCCACGCACCGCATGGCCAACGCCCCTGCAATGGCCAAGGACCCTTCTCAGTCCTCCACATTAGCTCTACTGGTTCGTATCACCCCTCCCCCCCCCTTTCCCTCTATTCAAACCACATTGCGATGGACCCGCTGGGTCTAGATGGCTAGCAACAACGATTCGGAGAGCGAACTGATACTACGTGTACTGGTAGTAACGTAACATTTCATGACAGTTCCCGTCTACTGTAGTTACCGACGATGATGAGTTTGCAAAGAACCAGCGTAAGATCGCCGCTGGGCCTACGATGGATGCGGAAGAGCCCCGGATTCACTTCCGCTTTCCGCCTAGGGCCCGAGGTCTCATTCCGCAATTTTATGCGGAATTCCCGCTGAGATGCAGAGATCGCCGCTTGTTTCCCAACTGATATCTTAACTCATGCGTAGTTAACCCTTCTTCCAAGGCTTGGAGGTCTTTCCTTGATTCCAGCCTTCTAATATTAGAAACTGGGAACGTCGATCACTCCCCAGCAGTGTGGGGGTTCCCGATTTCACCACACTAAGAGCTGCAGGTCCTCCGCCGTTAGCCTTCCACGTCCTTGCTCTGTTTAGGAATTTCCTTTTCTGGTAGGTAAGAAGCGTATTCGTATAAGCTCAACGCTAGAAGGGCCATTGGCAAGGCGATGCGTGATCGTCCCCAGTTATGCCCGTCCACCCGGGCGAAAGGGTCTAGATGAAGCTCAACTTAGTGTTACATGCTTAGCTGTGGACTTCCTCTCACACGTCGCATCAGTACTATTTCTAAGTCCACCTGTAGTATTTCCCGGGTTAACATGCCGGCTATGTGACTCCTAAAGGTTGATTAGAGGACTATTCTCGTAGTCGAAAATTCTATAAATCCGCTGAACGGCCCCGGCTATAGAGTCGGTTCGTGATTTGTGCTCCCTATCGCAAGCCAATACCCACTCTTCTGTCGTGTCAACGCTACCGTTCCTTCAAGATGCGCCCCCAAATCGCCGTCGTGGCTCTCCTCAGTGCCGTAACAAATGGCGCCTCCCTTAACCGCCGGGCGACAACCGTCCTACCTACCAATTCCTTCTCCTCATTCGACAACCATTGGAACTGGTTCTACCCGGGGGGAGTCACAGATCACAACGGCGGCGCCCGGATGGACCAGGAGCACGTCAAGTTCGAAGGCGGCAACACGGTCGTCATAACCGCGGAGCCGGTGACGGGCGAGGCGCCGTCGAAGCACGGCGGGCGGACTATCCCCATCAACTACCGTGCCGGCGCCATCCACTCCAAGGAGACATTCACCGTCGAGAAGGGGGGCGGCTACGACTTTAACGCCGAGTTCCTCGTTAACCCCATCTCCGGCACCTGGCCCGCGTTCTGGGTCTCAGGCGCTGAGTCGTGGCCGCCTGAGATTGATATGGCCGAGTGGATGGGTGACGGAAACATTCTGTTCAACACGTGGAACACGTCCGACTCTAATACGTCCAAGAGCCTGCCGTATAAGAACCCCGAGAAGTGGCAGTCGGTAAAGACGCAGGTCCGGGACGAGAACGGAAAGGACGTCAGGGTTACCTTTACTTTTAACGGGGAAGTTGTTGCTACGCAGTTTGGCGCCGGCTTCGTTGGCAAGCCCCTGAACCTGTAAGTGACGATGCCGACATTGTCCTGAACAACCTGAACCTGACACGAAACACAGCATCGTCAACTATCAGATGGAGCAGGGCGGAGACCCTGGACCGGATTACAGTAAGCTGCCCCTGTTTGCAAGTTTCCCTTCTTCGTGTGCTTATCATCGCGCTTAGGCACTACCTACTCTGTGCGGAACATCGAGGTTATCGGCCACAACCCATAAGCGTCGCGACTGGACACGCCCGCGATATGATGGCGGAGGTGAAGTGGATGCGCCTGCGATATGTTTTTGGAACTGATAATGTCCTTAACTCACCGACGCGCTTGGGATAGGGAAGGGGACATGAGTGTTGGTAGAGTTCTCGGATATTGGGGTGTAGAGGAGGACTAGGACGAAGTAGCAACAAAGCATCGGTTTAACGACCAATTTCGCGTTATTCAATCAAGTGTACGTTTAATCTCAACTCGGCACAGGGATACCAAGGGAGGTACGAGTAGATACGCTGGGGTCATCATCACGTGCTCTTTTCGATGCCAGACCTTCCCGTACCCAGCCGGCCGGCACCAGCTGTGGTAGTCGGCCCCCCACTGGCGCGTCAAGACGCGAACATCGTGCCTGCTCCAGTCTCTACCTTCTTCCATCCAAATTCCCCCTGTTGAATAGTTTGCAAACCATTTCATTTTCATCACTCGCTCGCCGCCTTCCATTTGTGATTGAAATCGCCAGTTGATTCCCCTCAATTTTATACTGGCACGCCAAAGACCACGAATGTTTCACTCCGCTATCGCTTCTCGCCACTGCTACACCTCACATATTCAAGCTCCCATCTCGAACTCGCCCGAGCGCGGATCGAATGCTTCCAGTACAACACAGTGCACTCCTCGATTTGCAGAGTATCTTGAAAGACATGCTTCACTATTTCACATCTCCTTAAAGCCGGTAATGCGCTTCGCAAATACCGTTGGGCACTCCGCACCCCTTGATCTCGTTGAACATTTTTCTACGACGGTTTTCTCCCCTGCTTTACTATCCAGCTGCGTCCTTGGGGACCAACCCTGCGGTGACGATAACCTCCAAAGAGAGCTATGATTCCCAGTCGCTAGGGGTTCTCCGGAACGACGGCGCCGGAAACATGATCATACCCCACGAAGAACAGAAATCCGAGCAGGGTCGACCGCCTTGATTGGCGGCTGGATCTAACTACTTCTCCTCGTACGGTCGGCGGGCTACCGCTGGCCTCTCTTCCCGACCAGGCTCAAGGAGCCCGGTTGAGAAGAGCGAGGTTCCTAGGGCTGACGGGGCTGATGTCTAGAGCGGGTGGGATGTTCGAGAGAGCGCCTGCCTCGCTGCGCCGCTTGAGGGATGGGTGCTACGGACAGCCTAGTGCCCGGCCTCGAGTAGGCCACTACTCGACGATGATATTCAGTTGTCCGTGGATGTCGAGCTACGCCTGCGTCGTGAAAGCGCCGTGGGTCCTAGCGGCACACATCTCACCTCAAGTGTGAACTCGTCAAGCGCGAGCACGCCCTCCCGGGCCGATGTCCGCGAAAGCAGACGTCGACGAACCCGATTCGTTGCGTGTTTTGTGTTTGGGGGTTGTTCGGGATATCGTGCCGCAGTGACGACCCTTGCAACCCAGAGGCTCAATCTGCTCCCACCGTCTCCGCCTGGGTCCGCTTGGGAAGGGGATGGAGGTGAGCGCGATGCCCATGACGGCACAATACAAAGTTTTCAATCCGAGCTGGCTGGTAAATCTTTTCCTCCCTTCTGTATCCACAGCCGACTGCTAACACCACCTTCAGATCCCTTTACACAACCCCTTTCTCACATCACCAGCGTTACATACCACATATCCCATTCGGGATCCCTCGACTGAAAAATGTCACAGCACAAACCCCAAGTTATTGTTTCCAAAACATAAGAACTACGTTATGCCCGGTGATGAATTAGGTCCAAAAAGCCAAATTTGCAGGCAGATGGGCGCGCGTTTGCCCCCGGACCCGGAACACGGCCGGGGGACGTAACAGCGTCTCTGTCGATGAGAACTCAAGAGAGCTAATCTGAGGGCGCCCTCCTTTCCTTTCCCGTTTCCCTACTGTCTTGTTTTCCTGTCCGTTCGAGTTTGCTTCCATGTCTTGGTATATAAGGGTCACGATTTGTCGGAACGAGAGAATAGCACTTATTGAACATGGTTCTTGGACGTTTTGCACTTTTTGGAAACCGTATCTAACATCCGCTCATTGTCATACAATCCCGCTCACTAAATCCCTAAACCGTACTCGTTTACTCACAAACCAAAAAAACAACAACACAAATCTACTGCTTCTTCTTCGACTCCCCCAAATCCGTAGGCTTACTATACATGAACACCGCACAGAACGCCAGGAACCCGACCACCGTGGCGCCGATGCCGCTGACCCACGGCCACGCCGCGACGATGTCGTACGAGCGTTCGAACTCGTCGTGGGCCATGTGCCGGACCGTAACCGTCACCTTCTCCTCGACGTTGGTCAGGAAGGGCCGCTTGTAGTTGACGAGAAAGTTGAAAATGCCGTGCTGGTCGGGCAAGGTGAAGGAGGCGGAGTAGGCGGCATCGTCGGGGGAGGTGTGGGCCGGCGAGAGGTTGAGGCGGTGGAAGGGGGAGAGCATGGAGAACTCGAGCTGGAGAGCATCGGTCGCCGGGGGGGTGTAGGGGGTCCAGGTGTCCCAGGCGTACTCGGAGAGAGAGATGGTGTAGGTCTAGCTGTGGTTAGCTTGGTCTGGTGTAACGGAGAGCTCAAGAGAAGGTTACTCACCACGTTGTTCTTGACCCTGTAGAGCTTGGGGTTGGACTCGCCCGACGCCCCCTCTTCGTTGAGGTGGTGCTCAATCCAGTTCACCCTCAGGACGCCAGTCTCCTTGAAGGTCCACCCGGACACACGCTTCGCGAACTCCCTGTTCCAGGTCCCGACGGCCTTCCCGCCATCGGCCTTCTTTACCTTGGCGTCGAACCACTTGTCAGTGAGCATCTCGGCCGCCCCAACAACCGTGACCCGCGCCGAGTTGCGAGCCTGCATGGTGGACACGAGGCCGAGCTGCGAGCCAGAGGCAAAGAGCTCTGACGCGTCAACGCCGTCGGGCTGGTCCTCGGGGTGGTAGCTGTAAGCCGTATCAGGCGCCCTGAGGACAGGGTTCAGCAGGTGGCTCTGGCCGAGGGCGTGTCCGATGCCGCGCGGGACGGCGATGAGCTCTGCGGTCTCTTCTTCGGGCGTGAAGTACGCCTCGATGCCCTCCTTAACGGGCTGGGGCGGGGAGACGAGGAGTACGTCGTGCTTCTCGGCGGCGGAGGCGGCGTCGTAGTTGAAGTGGTCGACTACGAGGCCGGCGCGGTCGGCGGGGAGGATGATGTCGAGCTCGGAGAGGAGGGAGACGACGGACGAGGGAACCGTGTTGTCGGAGGAAAGGGCGACGAGGATGTTGCCGTCTGCGTTCATGAAGTCGATGAACTTGTTCGGCGTTAGGTTGGGTCCGAGGCCTGTCTTGTGTTAGTAGACTGATGCGGGGACGGAATGCGGACGGGATTGGAGCTGACCCTTAATCCTGGTAGGAAGGAGGAGGACGTGATCGTACGTCCTCTCCCCGAGGTGGAAGAGGGTCACCGACTCGCTCTTGGGCGTCTCATAGGTGATATCGAAGCCTCGCTCTAACAAGCTGGTTAGCAGTCACCCCAAGCACGGCAGCGGCGGGGGATTCTGGGACAACGTACGGGCTAGATCGCCAAAGAAGGTCGAGTACTCCTCCTTGTCCGCCACATCGTCGAGAACCACGAGCAGCCTGCCGCCCGCGGAGCTGACTGCCTGGACGACCGCCGCGAGGAGCAGCACGAGCAGGGAAAAGAGTGACTTCATCGCGGCGAAGCGGGGGGCTCAATTGACGGGCGAGAAAATCAATTGATCTTGTCGAGAAGTGGTCGCGACAGCTCGTTGTCGCCGCGCATGGAAAAAGGGTGAGGGTGGGTGGGGAGAAGAACGGAAGCTCGACGGTTGCTTAGCTTCCACCTGTCGTCGCGGTCTCACAAGAGAGCTCTGGATACGTAGCAGTTGTCCGGTCTGCCAAGACCCTTGGGAGTGGTGGGGATGGAACTGCCGCCGTTTAGCCGACTCCCAATTCAACCCACCGGCAATCGTCACCAAAACCTCTCGGACCGTTCGAACGAAGCCGACAGGACGAACCCGCTCCACCCCGTGCCATTGCCGCCCACGCGACGACTTACGAGACTCTTCCGGGTTCGAAACGCCCTTCCCAGCCAGCCACGGCGCCTACCCCCGCCCACGAGCTAACAATTCGACCGCAGCTTTCACAATGTCCGGCATCTACCCCCGATTCTGGGCGACGCCCATCCGCTACCTGCAGTGGTCTGCGCGGGAGCGCCCCGCGTACTTCTGGTCTATCGTCGTTGGCGCCATCGGCCCAATTTCGATCCCGATTACGCTCAAGATTAGGGAGTGGGCGGGCGATGAGAACGCGCCGAAGATCCCGGTTACGTATCCGGGTAGGTTTCCCCCGGGGGTCGCCTGGCAATTCTAGAGGGCCATTGCTCTAGGTGGAAAAGAGACTGACATGGAGTGTTTCTTGTGTAGTTCCGACCGGCCCGAGGAAACAATTGTCGGGGTACGACGACGAGTGAGGGGAGTTGGTGGTGGTGAGGGTGGACAGACGGTCGCGACATGAGCCGCGGGAGGTGGCGCAAATCCGACAGAGACGAAAATACCTCAGGGAAGGGATGATAGAGGAGGGCGGCTGTACATCAAGACTCGCAGAATAAACATTCGACATTTTCCTCTAGCCGTGGGGCACCTGGTCGGCCCAGCCCCAAAGTCCTGGATGCTGGCACTGGCCTTGATAAAGTGGTACTCGGCAGCGCCGTTGATTTCTCGAGTGACGATAACGGTGCTCCATTAACATGTGTTCAGGTCTCATTCACTAATTTGCCCTGGACACAACTCACGCACAGCAGCCCACGATTACAACCTCACTCTCCCTCATAACTTCCCATCAATCTCACGACGACCGCGCCCCACCACGCATCTCTGTCGCGCTTTCAATCTTCAGTGACACTCCCGGGCGGTCACACCTACCTTTCAACCGGCGTCAAGACAACCTTCAGGGGCGGCTTATTCCAAAGAAGGAAGTTCTTCTGCCCGGAAATCCAGTCTCCCCCACCCTCCGCCAGCTTCATGTCAAAGTTCCAAATGATGCGAGCTAGAATCACCCGCATCTCCACGTACGCAAGGCTAGCGGAAAGGGCAGCGTCAGTTATGCGTTCAATCGGGGTGCTGAGGGGATTTCCGGCTCAGGCTGCTTACTTCTTCCCGATGCAATCCCGCGGGCCGACGCTGAAGGGCTTCATGCTTGCTTGCTTGTCGTTCCGGAACCTCTCGTCGCCGAGGAAGCGCTCTGGGATAAACTCAAACGGCTTCGCCCAGCTTGAGGACATGTGATTCGCCGACCACTGATACACCGAGACGATGGTCTACCACGCCCACTTAGCAATCCGCTTCTTTGAAGCACCGGACGAAGAGTCTACTTACCTTTTCGGGGACGTAGTCCCCCGAAATAACTGCCCCGCCCCTGGGCACCTGTCTCGGCAGCCCGATCGCGACGGGCGGATACATCCTCAGCCCCTCGTTCAGGCACGCAAGCATGTACCCCAGCCCCTGCACGGACGTAAAGTTGATCTCGCTCTCGTGCTCAAACGTATCCCTTACCTCACTCGACAACTTCTCCAGCTTCTCCGGATTCGAGAGCAGCAGCCACGTCACGCCTGACAGCGTCGACGCCGTCGTCTCGGAGCCTGCAAGGAGCAACCCCGCCGCCATGGTACTCAGCGTCCTGAAGCTCAGGCCGCCTTCATCCCTGTTCGAGAGCAGCGGCTCAATGAGGTCCGGGCGGGGGTCAGGACTTGCCATGCGATTCCTCAGTACGCGGGCGCCGTGGCGGCGCATCGCGAGGCCCTTTCGCAGAAGGGAGAAGAGCGCGAGATAGGAGAGCTTGGGAAGCCCCATGTAGCGGAGAAAGACGAGCCTTGAGGACTGCTTGAAGCCGCTGCTGATGAGCCCGATAAAGGGGTGGCGCCTCGAGTGCTCGAGGCTCCCGTAGGCGTCGCCGAACGCCAGGTCCTCGATGATGTCGAACGTCGTCCAGTTGTACCACGTCACGATGTCCACCGCGTCGCCGCTGCGCTCCCGGAGCCTGGCCATCAGAAGGTCGACGTATCGCATGATCAGCGGCTCCTGCGCCCTCATGCTCTTCTCCGAGAACCCGGGGGCCATCATCCGCCTCCACCGCGTGTGGTCCTCATGGCCGGACGAGATGAGCGAGTCGGGCTGCCGGGGGTGCGACTTGTAGAAGCGGAGATACTTGGGGAGCTCCTTGACGCCGGGGGCCAGGCCGGCTTTCTTGCCGGCTACCTTGTGGCCGTAGATGTCCTGCCATGACTGCGCGTCGGCGAAGGCGAGCTCGTTGGGGCGGATGCGGACTACGCGGCCATAGGTCTCGTGGAGGGTGTGTGTGTCCCACGGGAGGGTGCCGCGGACGAGGGAGAGGCCCCAGGGGAGGGAGGTGGTGGCGTAGGCACGGGGGCCAGGGTAGTGTCTCAGAGGGTGGAAGTATAGGTTGTAAGTTATCGTCGTCGTGGTGTATATAATGGTCTGCCGTGATGTAAGTGCGATGGCCCTTAACTCCATGACAGTACGGGCAGGTACTAACGAAGATGGTCAATGCCGCGATCCATTCCGCCCAGGAGATCCTGGACAGCTGGGTGACGACCAGACTGGCGACCGAGTTGGCCATCATCCTGACGACGAAGAGGGTCTGGTTTCGCTTGGATGTAGTCGTTTCTGAAAAGGTTGAGGTTGAAAACGTCACGCCCGAGGATGATCGTGACCCGGCGGCCCGATCAAGAGCCTGATGTCTGCCGTTCGATGTGCCACGGACACCGGCTTAGCTTACACATCACAATCTCACAAAACGCGAGAGCGGAACGACTGTGCCTCGAATGAGAAGGCCACGGTTGGATATACGTGGTGTTCACCGCAAGCTCACCAACAAACTCCAACATCAAAACAACCAGAGAACAAGAACGAAGACCACCTCATTTCAAGGAGCTACTAAAGGACGGAAAAGGATTGCGTCTCGGGCCCTTTGCAGGCCTCGAGCTCTGTCCTGTCTCAAATATGGCCTGCAGCTCGGCTAACTTACCCGCGAGTGGCCCCCGGCCGCCTCACATGGGAACCTGCGGCAAGCCGTGGGTGGCTCGCGCGTGCGTCGAGAGGCGGGTAGGACGGCATTAACCCGCATGTTATGATATCACCCTCAAACTAATTTGCCGTGTGCTTCTACAGGCGTTGTTCTGGAGTGAAGTAACATGGATTTGCAATTGGGTAGAAAGGGGAGCACAAGAGCGACGCGGCCGCAATCCAGATCTCCCGCCAGAGGTCTCTCCCACAACTACAACACCCCCTCCTCTACCCTCCGGAAAACACGGCCGACGTTCCTACCCCAGACGGCTATACCCCGTGGACCGCAGGCTGAAGGTGCCCCCTGCGTACGTGGCTTGCATGCAGCCGCCACCAAAACCCACGCGGAGCCGACCTATCACGGAGCCGGGAATTCGAATCCCGCGGCTGGTAACCATAGTTCAAGTGCTGCGTCTGGCTGTGTGACGTGCGATGCGAGGAATGCGAAGTGTCCGACAGTGCGATGTTGTTCCGTGTCCGAGTGTTGGTTTCGCAAAACCTGTTGAACAGATGGCCCAGTGTCCACGGCCCAATTCTGCATGTAGTCTATTTGGGCACGCCCAGCGAGTCAGTCCGCCATGATCGAGTCTCGTTCATGGAGCCCCTCGACGCATTTTCATAAACAGCGAACTGTACGTGATATATATCCGCAGTCCTCAATGCAACCGTCTCATATACTCCACCAAGTTCCATAAACCCTTGGCACTGGGCACGAGACCCTCACAAACCTTCTGCGTCGTCTCGCTCTTGGGGCACCCTAAACCCATTTCTATGAACAGAAAACTGTACGTGATATATAGCAACACCTCTCAATGCAACCGCCTCATCTCCTCCACCAAATTCCTCATATCCTCAACACTGGGCCCAAGCCCCTCACAGACCTCCTCCTGCGTCGTCTCGCTCATGTCGAGGAACAGCTCCAGGAACCCGCCGTCCACGAACCTAAACGGCCCGCTGTCCGGCGCGCCGCGGAGCCTCGGGGCCCTCCATGACGCAAAGGTCGTGTGGCCCGGCGTCTCGACGAATTGTGCGAGCCGTGACTGGAACGTCATGAGAAGATCCTGATACTTGGGCGTGATGACGCCGAAGAGGTATACCCCGCCGAGGACCTAAAGTTGAGAGATACATATGTTAGTGCGGTGAGGATCACCGGGCATCGAGAGTGGAACTCACCGTTCCGAGGAATGCCTTCGGCAGGACGACAGCACTCTTGTCCCAGGCGACATCTAGCGGCCGAATCCGATTCACCTGCTCCCCAAGATTGAGCGCGCTCGTAAGATCCATCTGCCTCCGATCCTGCGCAGCCGCAGCATCCGTCTTCTCCCTCAAAACCATAACATGCCCCATAGCATCCGCCTGCAACCAGAAGTCGCCCGTAAGGTGACACACCGTCGTCGTCCACGCCTCCTGCAGATGCCTCGCCCTCTCCATCAGCCTCGGCGGATCCCCGTCCTCCGTCCGGGGCGTGAACTCGAGGATGGTGAGTGACTTCATGATGTCCGCCACGCCGACCAAGTTTCCGTGCACGCTTAGGTCCTGAGGGCACGTAGACGAGCGGTACTGCGCAATCTTGTGCAGCACGCCGTTCATGTTTGCGGACTCATCGTAGTCGTACACGACGACTGACGAGGAGAGACCCGCGGCGATCCGGAAGCCAGGGTGGCTGGGCGGAGCATCCATTGCGGCAAGGCAGTGGCAGACGCTGTTTAGGGTGTGGCTTTCCGCATCTTGGAACTTGCGGTCTTTGTCGATACCCAGCACTAGGATCCTACCCTTGCTAACGACGGGACCCTTCGCGGGATCTGGCGTGATGCTGGTTCCGATAAAGAATCGCTCTATGATGCTGTCGTTGTCGTCCGGGTCTGTCTTCGTCGCCCGGAGGATGCATTCGGGTATCTCCAGCCCCATGGCATCGGGCAGCGGATACGGCTCTCCAATCGGTTCAAACGTCATCTCGTCGACTAGACATAGTTCTGTCGACAGTATCTCCTCGCCCGCGGAGAGAGTGCGATTGATACAGCAGAGGACAAACGCCTTGAGAGTCGGCGAGTAAGCTATCCTCCGCACCATCTTTCCAAGCGAAAACGTGTTGACTTGCGTCCTCGTTTCCGTGTCGAGCTGGGAGATCTTGAGAGATGTGCTGTCGGCGATGACCACGGACTCGGGGAAGGCCTCGGAATCAAACGGCGCAACGTAGATCGCGTCCTGCGCAGTGGTTGCTGAGTAGGAAATCCGTCCCTCCGAACTGTGGATCAGACTCGAATGCTCTGTCGTCGCGAAAACCTTGGAGAGGCCTTCCTCCCCGGGTAGTACGTGAAGGCGCGCTTGGCGAGTCCCTAGGGCGACGGACTTCCGCCCAGATAGGGACATGTCTACCTTGGACACATTATAAGTCACAACGTTTCCGTCGTCCATAGCGACAAGAAGCGTGGGCCCTGACGTGCTGGGCGGATGAAGCTGGACGAGGACTACGTCCCGAGGAACGGACGCGCTCTCTTGAGTCTGGGGTATGTCCTCCCCTTGTAGTGGTGCCAGGGTCTCCAAGTCGCATAGAGTGACCGACACCGACTTCCAGAACCCGATGACGCCAACATTGGGGTATGCAGGAGAAGCGTGAAGACAGGATATTTGGTCTGCTTTCGCCATCCCGGTATTCGGGCTGAGCGCTTTGGACACAGCTTTCAAATTCTCTCGCAGATTGAGAGAAACCAACTTCGCACCGTCCACTGACAAAAGGGCCCAATTCTCGTTCGCCGAAGCATCAGTGATCGATCCTGCGTCGCCGTCTTCGGCATCGGAGGGACGCCACGACGCTAGAGTAACACCACTCTCGGGGTCGAGCAGGGTGGCCGATTCTGAGGTGATTTGGAGCATGTGGCCATTTGGAAGATTAGAGGCAAAGAGCGTCCGGCAGTCCAGCCTCAGTCCCTGGAAGGAATCCAGTTCTTCTATCCCACCTACTTCGTCAAATCTGAAAACACGGGTATCCGTGATGGAAGAGACAAGTAATGTGTCTACTTTGTCTGCCGCATAGGATTTGAGTGTGTAAAGGCCCCGAACGTTCTCAAACTCGTCGAGTATTCCCAGATCCTCCAGTCCAACACCACTCCGAATACTCCGGAGGCTCCCGGACTCGTATGCACCACAGCCGGCAACGAGACGCGTTTTTCCCGACGAAAACGTACTTGATGTTTGCTCGGTACCCGAATGGCCGCCCATGTCCATGATTACGAAGTCCAAGATCGGCGCATTGCTTGAGAACGCCGGGGAAACACCAAGGAATGAGATCGTGCGTGACTCCACATCAATCTGAAGGAGCTGCGAGTCCCCATAATGGGAGCCGATGAAAAGAATGCCGTCCCCCATGTGAACTAGGGTGGACGCCTTTGAGGTAACGACGGACCCGAGGCGCGACACATCTATTCCTGTCACTATCGCTCCGTCGGTAGCGAGGGTGAGAAGGTATAGGCGGCCAAAGTCGTCGGCCAGGAAGTAGCGCGTGACGTCGTACGCGTCCCAGGCAATGAAAATGTTGCCTTCCGGGAGAGAGGCTTCAACAGTCGTGTAATCTTCCGTATCAACGTAGAGCACGCTCGTTTCGCCAATGACAAGGACTCCTCCTAAATGAGCTCTCCTGGTCGACGCATGGCGA
Organism: Scopulariopsis brevicaulis; assembly: GCA_017657125.1. Lineage (NCBI taxonomy): Eukaryota > Fungi > Ascomycota > Sordariomycetes > Microascales > Microascaceae > Scopulariopsis > Scopulariopsis brevicaulis. The sequence goes on from JAGFNX010000119.1 coordinate 57,964, forward strand.
ACATGGTGACGCTTGTTTTCGTCCTCAACAATGGGCACCGGAATGAGCATCCGCGCATATCTGTCCTTGACCACCAGGTCGAGCTGGCGCTCCTTGGGTTCGAACCTGGCAGCCGTCGCATGCCTGTCGTCGGCGGTAAGCCTGTATATAGCCAGCTTCGAATCCTCTTCGTCGCTACGGGTCTGGTACAGGAACGCGATCCTGGGACCTGTTTGGCTGTAGAGGAAGGTGCTCGCCTTCATGAAGAGCTCCGTCAGGCGAACCTGCTCCAGAAATCTGATGTGGTGCTTCGAGTCGCCTCGGTCTATGAGGCGGCTGATATTGATGACACCCTCCCAGACGTGTAGGGCCATGAACCTTCCTGACGGATCGACGACACACCGATTCTGGCACTCGGCTTCGCGCATGTGCGGCTCGTTGTGGTCGTGGAGGGACTGGACGTTGTCCAGGCGCTGTCTCCGAGCATCCCACGCCAAGGTGAAGTATTCGAGGCGTTCGGTCCCGACGAATAAGAGGTCTGTTTTGGAGCCTTTCGGGCGCAGTCGCTGCAGGAGGGATATCGTGCCGTAGATGGCCTTCGAATGGAGCAGGGTGGTCGCATCTGCCTCGACGCTCCATACCTCGATCCGGTTCGATTTGCTAGCGGAACAGACAATTAGAATGGAAAAACCTCAGAGTATGTGTACATCTAGAGGAAGTAGTCACATACGCAAGGACGAGGCTCCTCTCCCCGTCCTCCGACAACTGGATGCTGAGGGCATGGCGGACGCTGGTGGGCTTGTGGATGGGCGCGAGGTAGGCCATGGCGATGGACTGTCAGGAATCGAAGCTCGGAAACATGGATTGGGCGCGCCAGGAAGCTGGGCTAGATCATGGGCGCTGGCTATGTGCGTGACCTTGGGTAGGCGGGGTGATGTATCCCCGGAGTTAAGGCTGTTGTCGCGGGATGGATCGCGGTGGTGGACCAGACCCCGCGGCGGCCGAGGAAGGAGCGCCCTGAGCAATGATGCAATAACAGGTATATCTGCCAAGCGGGTACTCCACTTCAGCATACACCTCCAACCCACCACCCCTCGGTCAACTCCAGTTCGACAACTCATGGACTGAAACTTGTCACACTCATCTAGCTTCCAGGTTTCTACTCTTCAATGGCGGGGGATACATGTCCCCTCAGTGGGAGGCTTCTCGCTGGATCAAACGAGCGGGTGTATATGAATGCCACATGTCTCTAGCTGCGAGCTTAGCTTCCCCCGATTCAAGGGGCTGGATCTCCCCAACTGTAGATGACTAGCTGCAGGATCATCCAAAGTCAACGATGCGAGGTATTCCATGCACATACACGGCTATGTACATGAACCTATATCTCATGACGAGGCACAACGAAGAAGCTGCACTCTCTGGGCTCGTTCCGTCGCTCCTTCCACATGGGATCACGGGCTCAGGCCCATGGATTTACCTGATCCTGGGAGTCACTTTGTCCCCAGCATCCTACATACCGCGGCCGTTTTCTAATTTTAACGCATCACCATTGTGGTCCATTTGCCCTCTTTTCCAGGAATTGTTTTGAGAATGTAGTGCCC